>JABCKB010000131.1:2924-28489 GCA_013184455.1 Fusarium continuum | reverse complement strand
AAATTCGGGTCGGGTCTATGAATTTTGGGATAGTGAGCCCTCTGGACTGCCGTAACAGGGAGAGCTGCAGTACATCTGTGAGTGCCAACCCCACCAATACCTTGGAGCTCTTTATCCACGAATATCCTTACGTAGACAATTATATCAACCCATGAGGCTCGGGGAAATTGCTTTCGTTCTTCTTAGTACACATAGGTGTGTTCGATAATTACTAATATTATTAATCTTTACGGCTATTTAGTGAATAGTCCTCTCTTACACAAGGAGACTGTTGGCTTCTCGCCATGATATTGTCGTTCAACCGTCGAGTCGAGTTTTGAGAAGTTGTCTACATTTTCTAATAATCCTATTAGCTTAACTTCTTCATGCATTATCTCGAGTCAACAGAGAATTTGGTCAGCAATGGTCAAAATTACCCGTCCTTTCTCGCATGATATGCCTTTCATGATATCAGGAAAAGTATGTCTTTAACAAAGTGGTTTTCAAGTTTAACTTAGCACTCACTTCTAGTCGCGCAGCACTGAAGTTATGGCACTGGATTTATTTAAATAAGTATAAGCATCAAAATTTTATGAAATCCTCTAACACTTCTTGAGTTGTTGGACAGTTTGCAGCATCAAGTCTAGGTAATCAGTGAGTTCAGGGTAGTGATCGGACCCCCACCGCCGAAGCGGGGCCGCCTCAAGGGCGTACAAGCAGATATCATCTCGTCTTGTCATTCATGATTTCAGGTAGCTCACCTCTTGACGTTATTTACATAAAAAAAAACAAGAACGTGATCTAAGCATAAGTAAACTGCAACAACTCACCATGGCTTCCCACGAAAACCTCCCTCCCGTATCATCCCCATCTCTCATCCTCACAAGCCCTACCACTTCTGAGAGGGAGCGTATATGGAAAGCTACCCATCCTCACTGGGGTGCAGCCCTGACGATAGAGGACTACATTACCCGCGAATACAACAATCTGGAAGCCCCTCTCGCTCGAGATGGTGGCGTAACAAACTGGATCCTGACTGATGGGAGTCTAAAGCCGGACGATAGGCCACTCCTTTCGTCCTGCGAGACATATAAAAAGAAAGCTCTCGTTTCAAACAAGGATGGACATGCAAGAGATGGCACTGCTCACGGCGTAGCCAGCGTCTTTACGTTTCCAGAATGCCGGGGTAAGGGGTATGCCAGCAAGATGATGTCTCTTCTTGCGGATGAGCTTAAAGGAAGACAGATGAAAAACGAAGGAGATGCCGACTTCTCGGTTCTCTGGTCAGACGTAGGCCCCAAGTTCTACAACTCTGTCGGATGGAAACCTTTCGAGAGCACATATCTCGAATTCCCCGTTGCCGACACTGAGCCCACCGCCGACGCCTCCTTGAAGCCTATCGCTTTCGATGACATTCCAAACCTGGTAGAGCGAGATGAAAAGCTTATCCGAGACAAGATCTCATCATCTTCTCAGGTCAGCGCTGCCGTACTCCCAGACATAACCACCATTCGATGGCATTTTCACCGCGAGAACTTTATGTGCAAGCACATCTTCTCTCGCACACCTATTGTCCACGGTGCTATATACACTCCACCTGGAGCTCCCAACTCAAGGATCTGGGCTATCTGGACTCGCAGTTTCTACGGCGGTATTGCTAAGCCGGAGAAAAATACCGTTCACGTTATTCGTCTAGTGATTGAAGATGAGACCATCTCAGACGAGACACTCGCAAAGGGCATCCAGAATATTGCGAGTTCTGTTCGGAAAGAGGCCAAAGAATGGCTGTGCTCTAAAGTGGAAGTCTGGAATCCTGAGGACCGCATCAGAAGGGTTACCGAAGGCATACACTCGTTGGGAGCGAAGTTCGTTGTCAGAGAAAACGAAAACCTTGCCAGTATGCACTGGTTCGGGAAGGATTCTGACCAAGACGTCGAGTGGATTGCAAATGAGAAGTTTGCCTGGTGTTAACTGCGACATGTCTCCTGATACGTATAAACATAGGATAGACCACACACGAGCGCTTGATAACACAGCATCAGATAGACCAACGAGATTTGTATAAATAATATCTCTACGATCTATCGTCTTTTCTACCTGTTTCAAATTTCCGTGACCAGCCCCGTCCCATTTTCATGATATAATCGCATTCACATCAAGCCGTAAACAATCGCACTAGTGTATCATAAACATGCCAGGCCAACGCCTTCCCGCTCCCTGACTTAGAAAATCCATTCAACTCCTTTAGTAGCTTCGTCCGAACATAGTCCACTTGTCGGCGTTGCGCTCGCACTCGGGGTTGAGGCACTTGGTCTCGCCGGCGACAATACCCTCGGGCTGCTCGAAGGGAACGCAAAGACTCTTCATGCCCATAGTAGCAAGCTTCTGGTTCTCGGGGACATCAGGCTGGTCCTCACGAGTGGTGAGCTCCTTGATACGGTCCTCACACTTGGGCTCACCGCAGAAGGGGATGAGCACAACGTTTTTGTTGTCAAGAGCGGGAAGAACATCCTCCCACTTGGTGATCTGGAGACGGTGCTCTCGGAAAGACTTTTCGGCCTTGCTGTACATATCGCCTTGGATAGTCTCGAGAAGCTCAGGGATCTTGGTGGCGACGTCCGTAATGGCGATTTCTCCCTTCTCACCGGTGTCACGTCGGGCAGTGCTGACAACGCCCTTGGCAGCGTCCTTGGGACCAAACTCGATACGAAGAGGAACGCCCTTGAGCTCCCAGTCGTTGAACTTCCATGCAGGAGTATAGCCTTCTCGCCAGTCGGAGGTGACACGAACACCGGCCTTCTTCAGGTTAGCTCGGATTTCGTCGACCTGCTCCTCGTGCTTCTGTCGCTCCTCGGGGGTAGTCTTCTTGTTGATGCCAACAGGGACAATGACGACTTGAGTCTTGGCGACACGGGGAGGGAGGACCAAACCCTTATCGTCACCGTGAATCATGACCATAACGCCAATGACACGGGTGGAGAGACCCCAGGAGTTTTGCCAGACGTTAATGTGAGAGCCCTTATTATGAGGGTCCTCAACAGTAATATCGAACATTTTACTGAAGTTCTGGCCAAGAGCGTGAGAGGTGGCACCCTGGATACCACGGCCATTGGAAGGAATATAGCCCTCCACAGTGGTGGTGTAATAACCACCAGCAAACTTCTCGTTCTCAGTCTTACGACCGCGAACAACAGGAACAGCAAGAAGCTTCTCATAAACACCAGCGTAGAGCTCAAGAATCTCCAGCACCTCAACGCCAGCAAGCTCTTCAGTCAAGTGAGCAGTGTGACCCTCCTGCCAGAGGAACTCGCGAGTTCGAAGGAAAGGGGTTGTTTGCTTAGCCTCCCAACGAACGACTGAGTTCCACTGGTTGAGGCGGAAGGGGAGGTCTCGGTGACTGCGAATCCACTTGGCATAGTAGGGGTACATGACGGCTTCGGAGGTGGGACGAACAGCGACGGGAACCTCGAGGTCCTTATCGCCACTGTATGGTTATCAGTCAAAGTTTCCAGCAAAGCAACGTGGCTTGTATAGGTCTACTTACGCCTTGGTGACCCAAGCGAGCTCAGGGGCAAATCCTTCAACGTGGTCCTTCTCTTTCTCAAGAGACTTGGAAGACAGGAACATGGGGAAGTTGGTCTCATCGACACCCATCTCCTCAATATGAGCCTGGAACCATTTTCGGATCTCATTCCAGATGTGCATGGAAAGAGGACGAAGAACGAAGAAACCGGAGATCTCGGTGTAGTACTCGACCATCTCGGCCTTGAGGACAACCTCCTGGTACCATTGGGGGAAGTTCTCAGCCTTGGACACGGTGATGCCAATGATCTCGTCTGCCTTCTTTCCACCGACGACGGGAAGGTTGGTCTGCTTAGCTGCCTTGGCAGCCTTCTCAGCAGCTAGACGAGCCTGCTTCTCGGCCTTCTTCAAGGCGCTCTTGGACTGTTCGGCGGCGCCCTCCATTTTGGTATAAAATCGAGTGTTGGTCGGAAGGTATTGACAGAAAATGGTAAAAGAAGTCGAAAGCTTCAAGGCAACCGAACAGTGGCTCGCGCGCCTTTAAAGAATACAAGAAGCAGAAGAGCGGCGTTATCTTTGAGGGGGAGAAGAAGGAGAAGAAAGGCTTCGGGGTGTGAGTCGAAGTAAACGTCGGATGTGACTTGTGCCCCGCAGTCGAAGGAGACTCAAGCGTGAAGGAGGGGCAGTTGGGGGGCGGCAGCGCTAGAAATCTAGCCCAAAATTCAAGTCCATACCCTATCGACCAATGGCTAACGCGACCGCCCAATTGCAAGGAAGGGGTTTTTGGGGTCAATGTGGTCCGTGCACCGTCTGTCAAGTGCCCTGGCCGTCGGGTGGGCACCCGACCTACGCACTCAAGGCCCTGTACTCTGCCACGCACAGCGTAACAGCATGGCAGGGCAGCCCCGCGCACTCAGGTAGTTTGGTCGGCACCGGAACAACGCAAGCCTCCGACAAAAAAGTCCAGTCGAGGGGCACACTGGAGCTTCACAGCTTCTGTCTGCGTACGGTAGCCTGCTGCCAGAATTTCTTGACTCCATCCCCACGTTGACGACGCCGCCATTCTCCGTCAACTATACAGCTAGCTGCAGTCATGGCCTCCATGTTTGAGCAGCCCCGAAACGGCACCCTTTTCTTGGGTGGCCAGAAGATCTCCGGTTCCGATATCAGAGACCAAAACGGTATGCCTCTGTCTTGTCCCGCCTTTTGCTGGATGTTAGGGGGGAAGTGGGGGGAGGCATGAGCATAGTTGACGTTGGTGTTTTCATATACGAACCGTACATGCTAACAGTCGCCTAGTTCTTGCTACACAGGCGATCGCAAATGTTGTCAAGAGTTCCTTCGGCCCTAGCGGCCTCGACAAGATGATGGTGGACGATATTGGTGTATGCTACATGGCCCCTTGTCTCGCCTCGCGGTCGACTATATCTCACACTCTATTCTAGGATGTTACTGTTACCAACGACGGTGCCACGATTCTCAGTCTCCTCGACGTCGAGCACCCTGCTGGGAAGATTCTCGTTGACCTTGCGCAACAACAAGACAAGGAGGTTGGTGACGGTACCACCTCTGTCGTTCTGATCGCTGCTGAACTGCTACGCCGCGGAAACGAGCTCATGAAGAACCGGATACATCCCACCACTATCATTACCGGATACCGACTTGCCCTGCGAGAAGCTATCAAGTACCTCAACGAGAATGTTAGCATCAAGGTTGACGATCTGGGCCGCGAATCCCTCATCAACATCGCCAAGACCTCCATGTCCAGCAAGATTATTGGAGCCGACTCGGAATTCTTCGCCGACATGGTCGTTGATGCCATGCAGGCTGTCAAGTCCACCAACAACCGAAACGAAGTCAAGTACCCTGTTAAGGCTGTTAACATTCTCAAGGCCCACGGCAAGAGCACTCTCGAGTCTGTCTTGGTTAAGGGTTACGCTTTGAACTGCACCGTTGCCTCGCAAGCTATGCCTACACGAATCCAGGACGCCAAGATTGCCGTCCTAGACATGAACTTGCAGAAGGAGCGCATGAAGCTTGGTGTTCAGATTACCGTCGATGACCCTCAGCAGCTTGAGCAGATCCGAGCCCGTGAGTCAGGCATGGTTCTTGAGCGAGTGGAGATGATCCTAAAGGCCGGCGCCAACGTTATCCTCACAACAAAGGGTATTGATGACCTGGTGCTGAAGACTTTCATCGAGAAGGGTGCTATGGGTGTGCGAAGATGTAAGAAGGAGGATCTCCGACGAATTGCACGAGCAACTGGCGCCACTCTCCTCAGCACACTATCTGATCTTAACGGTGACGAGAAGTTTGACCCATCGTACCTGGGATACGCTGAGGAGGTTGTTCAGGAGCGTATTTCTGATGATGAGTGCATTCTGGTCAAGGGCACGAAGGCTCACTCTTCCGCGTCATGCATCCTCCGTGGACCCAATGACTTTACTCTCGATGAGATGGAGCGATCCGTTCACGACTCATTGTGCGCTGTCAAGCGAACTCTCGAGAGTGGTAGCATTGTTCCTGGTGGTGGTGCCGTTGAGACCGCTCTGCACATCTACCTCGAGGAGTTTGCCGGTACTGTTGGCTCCCGAGAACAGCTCGCCATTGGCGAGTTCGCTCAGTCTCTCCTCGTCATTCCCAAGACCCTGGCTGTCAACGCTGCCAAGGACGCCGCAGAGCTTACTGCCCAGCTTCGATCAAGACACGCCCTGTCGCAGCGTATCCAGGAGGGTGACGGCAGCGAGGACGAGAAGACGATTGCGCGGAAGAAGGGTTACAAGAACTACGGCCTTGACCTCGCCAAGGGCAAGGTCGTAGATGAGATCAAGATTGGTGTGTTGGAGCCCAGCATTAGTAAGATCCGACAGCTCAAGAGTGCCGTCGAGGCCTGCATCAGCATCATGCGTATCGATACCCTGATCAAGTTGGATCCGGAGCAGAGGGAGGATGATGGACATGGTCATTAAGACGAAATATAATGAGTTCGGGCTGGGTAAGGTATAGAATCAAAAGCTTGCAATGTCCGTTCATGTCTGGAATTTTTGTCTAATGGCAGTACGCGGTGATCGTGTGAAGTCTATTTTGATGTTGAGGTGTGTGTATAAAAGCATCACTCTGGTACCTAGATTACGAATGGATGAAAATGAACACACGAAGATGAATTGAGTATAACATCATTGTAACATTTTGGGCATGCCGTCAATATTGTGATATACTCCAAGTCGATTTGTTGTAAAAACAAATTAGTCAGCTCTATTACCCCTTGAACTTGAAGGTAATATTTTGAAGTTAAGTAAGAGTTGGCAAACAGCATAGTTGAAGTTTAGGGCGTCTGATGCTGGCGACTGTAGTGAGGATCTCGTAGTTCACAGATTAGAATTTCATTTGAAGATAAATGCAATGAGATTCAATTGGTACAATGCCTCACACACGAGCACGCATCTGTCACTTGTTTCCCGCTCGTCTCTGCAACCCTCTGTGAGCCTGCCGACTGAAGTTTTTCCTAGGACGTTTTATTTTTATACAAATGGACAGAAAGGCCACGTCTAAGAAACAGCAAACTTGCGCCCACCCGGGGTCCTCGGTATGGGCATGTGAGTGTGTGTGGTCTCTGGTCCGCCCGCCAGTCTAATACGCTCCCTTTCCCCCTCCTCCTTTCTCCGTTATAAAAGATATACTCTAACATCGTCCGCTTAACCGACGACCAGCTTGCCATCCTCGGGGAAATCGTACTCGGGGATCTCGAGGTTGAGAGGGGCAGGACCCTTCCTTATTCGGCCGGAGATATCGTAATGAGAGCCGTGGCAAGGGCAGAACCAACCGCCGTAGTCACCGGCCTCGCCGATAGGGACACAACCCAAGTGGGTGCAGACACCTAGGGAGTTGTTAGTGAGGAAGTTCAAAAATGCCGTTCAAGAGTCTTCGAGGCAATGGATTATAAGGTGTTCACGTACCCAACATGACAAGCCACTCAGGGTTCCTGGCACGGGCGCTGTCCTCCTCGGGATCTCGCAGAGCAGAGATGTTGACCTTGTTCGCCTGATCGATCTCGTCCTGTGTTCGGTGTCGGATGAAGACGGGCTTGCCTCGCCACTTGATGATAACCTGGGGAAAACCATTCAGCCACGTTTCATTCGATGCGCTAGACCATGTTTCAACTCACGTTCTTGCCCTCCGGGATAGAGCTCAGATCAACCTCAACCTTGGCCATAGCCAGAACATCGGCGGAAGCAGACATGTTGACCAGGAACTCTATCATTGCATCGTCAGCAACTACCAATTGACCATCCCAGACATCATGCCAACAAGATGCAACACCAATTGCAACTCAATGGCAAGACGTCGAGTCTTCAGCCGGATTTCAACCCACCCTGAACTGTGCTCTTGGCACCAGCAGCACTGACAGCACCGAGAGCGCCGACCATGAAGTACGAGTAGAGCTTGTTCTTGCCCTCGCCGCCGGTAGAGACGTATTTTCCAAAGTCGGGAATCTGGGAGCCTTTGGTCTCGCCCTGGAACTTGAAGGGACTGGAGTATCCTGAAGCGGACGCGCTGTCGGAGCGGACGGCAGTGGTGCTGAGGGCGCGCACGGCAGGGATGACGGGCTTTGCAGCCGTGCGCAGGCAGAGTCGAGAAGCGGTCGCGAGGCTCGCCATCGTGAGGGATCGTGGGGTGTGGCGTTACGAAAGGTGAAGGCGTCGAAGGGAAGGGTTGAGGTCTTTTCCTTGGTGGTGATCGGCTGATGATGCTTTGCCGAAAGTTTTAGCTGTAAAATCTGGCCTCAGGCTGCCAATCCGACTTGAGCTCGGAAATTGGAGACTCGCCATTGGTCCGGTCACTCTCGGGTGGGATTTCCGGTCCCTCCCGGGCATCTGGGTATCCTTTCTCGCCTGAACAACTTTCGCCTTGAAAACGACTGTACATACAGCCAATTCAGTCAGTGTGACGCAAAAGTGCTTTGTATTGTAAGACGATGCTGGAAAATATCTTCGCATTTTCTTTCAAGTTATTATTCACACCAGCCATGATTCAATGGACTCTTATTCAAACATATCAGTGAGTTAACGATATCCGACCAATCACCGTCGACCCGTTCGTCCTTGATGTCGAGAACCCAGTTAGCATCTGTGTAAATGCATCTACAAGCCCAACAAGCCAGGATAATAAAGTAATTGGTATATGATAATCATCACCTCAGTGCATCCTCCTCAGTTCCTCAATCAAGTTCCGCACGTCCTCGACACTCGGTCCAAGACCCTCGCAAACCAATTCTTGCTTCCCTTCGTCCATATCTAGGAACCTCTCTACCATCTCTCCATCCACAAATCGATAAGGTCCCTCACTCTCCCGGTTTTCATTGCGGAACGAACGCCACAGCTTAAATTCGACGCTTCCTGGTGTACGTATGTACTCCTCCATCTTGGACTGAAAAGTCATCAATAGGTCCTGATACTGAGGCGCAATATCGCCATAAAGATACAGAGAACCTTCGGCCTGGTCATCGTTAGCTCAACCCCCCTGCTCCGAAACTGAGGCTACTTACCGAAGCGAGGAAAGCTCGCGGATGAACAATGTTGTTCTCCGCTGTTGGAACATGAAGTTTTCGAATGCGATTGATCTGTTCCCCAATACTTATCTCGCTCGTAACTTCGAGTCGACTTCGGTCTTGTTCTGTCGGAGCATCCACATTTCGTTGGAGGACAACGAGATTACCTTGGGAATCAGCTTCTAACCACCTTTCGCCCTCAATATGGCAGACTGCCGTGGCCCAGAGAGGCTCAAAGTGGCGTGCTCGTTCCTCTAACTTCGCCTTGTTACCATTTTGTGCCGGAATAAATTCGACCAGGGACAGAGACTGCATCAAATCGCCTACGGCAATCATATTGCCCGATACGTCGAGATCCACGGGGAGCACAGACGGACGGTAGGCAGCGAGCTTATGGAGCGAACCAGAACTGCTGGTATCTTGTGAGAAACTGTAAACGACAACCGTCTTAGATAATCCAGCCACGATATTGTCATCAATCATTCCCAGACAGCGACAAGGACCTTTCAGGTTGTGGGAAACGAGCTGGTGCACTTGACGGTTTGCGTCAACCCCAAGGACCAAAATACGTCCAAGAGTACCATTCGGGTCTTCCACTTCACCGTCGCTGATAAAGCTTGTGCCAACGATAAATCTCTCGGCAGGGTTTCCGCCAACGTCAGGAAGCTCAGCGCGTATAACACACTCGACAATCTCCAAAGTGCTTGAAGCATTCAATAGGAAAGGAGATCCTAGTTCCTTGAAGACAATCTCATCGACGAGCCTAAAAAAACTCGTGACAACCTCCTCGTTACCGACTAATTCCTTTCTGATGGAACCTAGGCCGAAGGCTTTGAGACCTGGAGAATATGCCACTCGTCTGACCGTCTCGTTGACAGGGAGGGCCTTCACGTGGGTGAGCCGCTCACGATCAACATGGCAGATTCGAATGTGCTTGTCAGTTGACAACACAACGGAGTCTGGAAAGGCATGAGAGTTGAAGGGTGCAACAAACGTGGCGTCGTCAGCGGTCGTAGCTGAGAATATGATGCGTCCTTCAGAACTATAGATAAGGCTTGCATGTTCGGTGGTTACAAAGACATTTGAAGTGCCGTCTTCCTGGGGGAGTATGTGTAAACGAGCTGGATTACTACCCAGAGTAACGCTTTTGCGGCCAGAGACAGCGAAACCCTTGGTAGATACGTTGAATGTGACAACGTTACCATCTTCCATTGCGACCAGAAGCGTGGGTCCTGATATATCAGGAGGGTGAAGTTGGACAAGTGCAACATCTCTCGCGACTGTGGCACTATCTTCGGTTTGCCTCATTGATTCCCCATGAAGCGGCTTCAAGGAAGCCATGTCGATTAGCGATATCTGACCCGAAGACCACCAGCCGACTACTCCAAGATCCGGTGGATCTCGAGCCGCATGTATGCATGATATCTGATCGAGTTGCGATGCAAAATTGTCTTGGGTTTGTTGGACATTGACTGCCAAGTTCTGTAAAAGATTCAATGAAACGAGGGATATTCCATCAACCGATAGCAGCGCCCATTTGCTGTTTGCCGATGCCCTCGTAATCGTTTTGCCGCTTGGGACATCCCATTTGCTAGTTGTTGTGCCGCCTTCGGGGTCGAGTAGAATGACGGACTTGGGGGTGATCTGGAGCAGTTGTCCGTTTGGAAGGTTTGACGCCAGGAGCGTCTCATTATCTAGCGACATGCCTTGGAAAGAGTATACCTCTTCTATACCACCTTCGGGGTCGAAACTAAGGATTCTTGTCTCGGTGACGGATGATACGACCAGAGTATCCACCAAGTCAGAGCCATAGGAACGAAGAGTGAACAGACCCCTGGTTCCTTCCAGCTCGTCAAGAACGCCTCTGTCCTCAAGACCAACGCCGCTTCGAATACTCCTGAGACTTCCATCGCGGTATGCACCACAACCTGCCACAATTCTCGATTGTCCGGATGAGAAGGCATTGCCAGACTGGGCGTCCCCTTCTCTGTTGCCCATATCCATAATAGAGAAGTCGAGAATTGGTGCATTATTTGAGAAAGTCTGGACTAGTGTGGCTGTGGTAGTTTCAACGTCGATCTGATAGAGCTGAGAATCGCCGTGATGCGAGGCCACGAAAAGGGCTCCGTTGCCGAGATACACCAGACTAGAAGCCCTCGAGGTGATGGCAGGCGAACTTCCAATCTTAAGTGGTTCGAGCGTCATACCCGTCACCACAACGCCAGTGGATTCAAGATTTGTCTCAATAGTCAGTAGATCAAGTCGTCCATAGTCATCAGCCAACAAGTAATGCGTGCCATCATACTCTGCCCAGGCTACGAAAATTCTTGGATCCTTCAACCCTGAAGACACACTCCTATGTGTCAAACCGTCAAAGTAAGTAAGCAGAGTTTCTCCGATAACGAGGAGCCCACCTAAGTGCGCCTTGGCTCCTTCAGTATTGCGCACATGATAACGCTTTTCCTCATCTAGTGGAACAGGAATGAGCATGGAGGCGAATGGATCGAGAATGACGATATCGAGCTCTCTATCTTTATAAGGGTCGAACTTGGATGCGGTGTTTCCTTTGTCGTCGTGGGTTAACCTATAGATGGCCAAACGGGCTTCTTCTTGTTCCATCTGTGCTTTGTATAAAAAGGCAATAGTAGGATGGCCCGTCCGGCTGTGGATGAAAGTGCTTGCTTTCATGAAAAGCTCCGTGAGCCTGACCTGGTCGAGCACCTCCAGCTTGTTGGTAGAGCCTTTGCGTGTCGGAAGCTTAAAGACATTCAGCACTCCTTCCCACAGGTGCATGGCTAGAAACCGTCCAGTCGGGTCCACTAGACATTTGTTCTGGCTTGGCGAATGGCGCATGTAGGGTTCTGATATATCCTCTATCACTCGCTCGATAGTCTCTAGTTGCTTTGTTAGAGGATTCCAGACCAGGTTGAAGTAGTGCAGTCTATCAGTGCCGATGAACAACAGGTCGGTCTCGGATCCTTTGGGCCGTAAACGCTGTAGCATCGATATTGTACCGTGAATGACCTTCGTTTGCAGGCATAACAAGCCCTCTTCCGTCAGACGCCATATCTCGAGTCGGTTCGCTTTACTGTAAAGTCTCAATCAGCATTTGGTCGAGGCGTCATTGAAGACGTTGGAACTCTTACGCTACAACCAAGTCGTCGATATCGGGAGAAAGCACGTTCGCCCGGATTGCATGGCGAATGCTTGTAGCGCGGTGAATAGGCGCGACGTATGACATGTTGTGTTATTCTTCAGAGAGGCGACAAATATGTGAAGAGAAGTGAAGGTTTGGCGTTGGTTGGCTCTCGACGAGAGCTATCCCGAGGCTCCATGTAAAGGTGTGGTTGGGTCGTCTCCATGTTCAGGTGCGTCACTAATCCCCCGGAGTTAGGACGGATTACAGCGGGATGTAGTGGGGTTCTTCGGAGCTCGAATTGGTGAATGGACTGCGGTGCTGTTTAGCGGGGCGCAAGGCCGATGATGGATTACGAGGGAGTACACAGAAGATCTTGTCCTTTTCTATATGATGATGCTTGAGCATATTTTCTAAAGATGAGGTTAAACCAAAACCTTCATAGGTACATTTTCAAAATGCCAATATTTTAGGTACCTATCGTACAGCCTGAAGTCGAGGAAGGGACAACTGTGGCCCGCACTGACGTTTTCTCTTTCCCTTCGCGCTTGCCGGATTCTAGTGAACAGACACACACACACTTTTACATGCAGGTGCCAAAGACAAGACACGGATCTAAAAAGGAAGGGGGGATTCATGATGTTTGCAACAAATCTGAGATCAAGACGCTGAATATAGATAAGGTACCCACACTTCCCAAGTCTTAAAACCATGTTCTTCATCTTCACTCATCATTCATTTAACTCATCAATATGAGTTCCACTACGACCTCGACTAATAGAAGTCGAGATGCTGTCGACTACGCTCTTGAACAGCATTGCATCCACAACCACCAAGACGCACCGTATCGATTTCAAGACCAAATCTATCAACTTCAGGCAGCTACTGAGTCAGCAAAGGCTGGCTGTGAGCTCATTGATCAACCAGGTCTTACTGCAACACTTCTGCCTCGTCCAAAGATAATAATAGAACCCCCTGTTGATAATGAACTCTACACGATACCAACTGATCCAGCTGTCCCAGCGTCTTCCGTGTTTCCGTTTCTGGGGAAAACTAAATGCTTACGACTCCCATCTGAAACGATAGATACGGGGTACAATCTAAAGAAAGAAATCGAACAACACCTGCACGATATACAACTCGCCAGCTCTTGCAATATTCTAACCCAATGGCTTCCCTTGAGCTATGTTAATACTGAAAAAGATGAGGGTCTCGAATTCCCGTCCACTGCATCTCGATGGCAAACACTAGCCCTGCGTGAATTAGAAGTCGATGAGACTCCAATCTCTGAACAAGGCCTGGTTTTGATACACGACCAAGATATTACGAAGAAGACTTATACACCAGAACAGCTCCGGGAAATACTCTCACTGAAAAGGGTGAGTGAACTTAGACTTGCTCAGATCTTATTTTGACACAATTTTAGCATCCCCGGGTGTATTTGGAGCCAGTGTCTCCTCCACTTTCTCCTGCTTCCGAATTAGACGAACCGTTTGTACCTGACCCGGAGGTTATGGTCATCGATTTAACTTCGGAGCCAAATAGTCCCATCAACACTGCGATCGAGAAACTACAGTGGGATATAAAAAATGGCTGTGCGGACTCTGAGCCTGCTGCCCCATCGACTATGCCTAGCTCTCCTCCGACAGCCAAGGCAGTTTTCTTGGGCTCGACATCGAACAAACCCTCGGATCTTAAGTTGGATGTACCAATATTGCCATCAACTCCTGAGGCGGTCTCGATACCAAATCATCTGGCGGCGAATTTAGCACCTGAGTCTATAGATCAAAATGAAGCACAACAATCTCCTATTGAGCAGAGAGGGTTTTTCGACGAAGAATTTCAAGCTATCTTAGACAGGCAACATCTTCAGACGAACCAAAGGATAGAACAGGAACGACTGAACCCAGCAGAGGCCTTGTTGTACCTGCCAGTTCCATCAGCCGATTTCAGCATACCTGACCCTGAATGGAATGCGCATATATCAAATGCTCGGGATCAGTTCATGTGGCTGCGACAAACAAGTCCGTCTACTTTTCATCTTCCATGCTTAGGAAAACTAAGTCATCTGGAGTCGTCACTCAAATGGACACCAGTTCCTCAGGGAAGTGGCCGAGTTTCCTTCACTGAGGCAGCAATCCCATTGGGCCCCATCAGCAGAGAACTGCTAAGCTTGCGACTCCCTCAGTTGCGCAGCCAAGACTATATTACTAAACGGTCTAGGATGATGGTGTTCCAGATTTTGGAGGATGATGAAATCGACCCTGAAGTTCCATCTGTTGATGAGGATTCTTTCCCAGCCCAAAAGTCTCTTCCTGACACTTCGATATCCATGAACAAACCCGACAAGTCTCTTGTTGCGCCTTCTCTAAATGATTTACTGGAGTCTCGACGCCACGGATTAAGGCGCAAGATTGACAACAAATCAGGGAATCTACTCCTGGAAACTGGTGACTCCAGCGCCGCCAGCAGTTTGTTGGCCAGTTTCATTCAGCTCCGACAACCGAAAAAGTTGAAAACTGCATGTAGCTCTTCTCGACCTTCAGGGCAACCCACACCGTTTACGACCATGCATCTCAATACTCAAGAATGTGTCCTAAACGAGCCACAAGAGGCTCCAGCTCCTGTCGTTAGCTTCCCCATGGAAACTTGTCGTTATATAGTTTCTACGAACTTGAGTCGCAACATCCTCTCTTTCGTCGAGAAATCCTGGCAACAAGTCGAGCTTATAGACAGAGACTTCTCTCAGTATAACACAGTTGCTTGGTCTCCTGGCTCAGCTCAAAGGAAAGAAGTGCTTTCATCATTGGCCTTCGAGGCTGACATATCTCTGTGTCCTGCAGCTGGCCTGATCATGACCACGATACTGAAAGTGAAACAGAAACCTCTTCCTGGGTCAACTACTTTGACACCGTTCCGTGAACGAGTAAAGCTTGTAAGCGAGAAATATGAATCTCTGTTTATATTGGTCTCTGGATCGAATCAACTGGGTGGGCATCCAGGGCCAACAGCCGGCTCCGATATATCTGGGTATGCCGATTTCGTTCGTTTCACCACGAGTCTTCAAGCAGGCATTTCAACCTATCTGATCTCTGGCTCAGATGAGACCCTTTCAAAATGGGCCTTATCCATCATGTCCCGTTATTCTTCTTCGGCAAGTCAGTTTAGGCAGTTCTTGGACTTTCGTGACAGCGCGTGGCAGCTACTCCTCCGCCGGGCAGGCCTCAACATCAGCGCAGCGCAAGTCATAACGGGCCTGCTTGTATCCGAATACAGTATGTTGGGGCTGTCAAAATTTCTGAGAATGAGTGCAGAAGAAAGAGCTTCCAAATATGGCCAAACTATGGGAGGTAAGAGAGTACTTAACAGTTTGTCGAACGCCTTGGACCAAGAGTGGGTGTAAGCCATCAACTAGCTGCCTCAGATCCGGTAAAAAATGGACGCTACGATATCATTCAGACATAGACAACACTATGATGCTTGCCTTCTCTGCCGGTGTGTTCTCTAGGCTTAGTCTCAACTCTGTGGTGTCACAAAGTCCTACGCGTGGGAAGGCATGTACAGCTACTGCCGGAGGGCAATTGATGCCTCTTGAAACGAGTGTTATCACCCGCTTTCATGCGATTCTGGATGAGCGTTTCCATATAACACTCACATCGCAGCACAACAAACTTATGCCCACCAAGCTCGGCGAGATGGCTTCTATTGCCCTATGCCCATGCCCATGCTTACCATCTACGTTTCTACGTCTAATCATGCTATCCAAGAACTATTGAACGAGTTTGTTACCCTCACCCAACAACAAAGTGCCAAGATCCTTTAACAGACCTCCCACATGGGACGCGGTAGCGTTTGCAAGGGCATGGCGCCATGCGACGTCTTTAACCCGACGTAGACGACCCGGCGCGTTGGATTTGATAGATTAACAGACCGGGATTGGATGCCGTAGTAGTCGGAAATGGTATGTGTAAGCCAGCGTCTGAATATCATTAGCTATGAGCTTTGTCTTTGGCATAAAAAGACTCACTTAAAAGCGGCGCTCTCATCGGTGCCGAAGGAGTCAAATACCATACCCGAATCGACCGTCTCTTGCGACACCTCTCGACGCGCATGCTTCCACGTCGCCTTCTTCTCCCTCAGCTCCCTCATGGCGCCGTTCCTACCGACAAACACAATCTCCTCATCGTCCGAGTCCATTTGTTCAGCCGCGCTGTCCGCATCCTCATCTGCAGCGACAGCCTCGGCCTTGACCATGGCCTGCTGGCTAGCCAGAAATTGCCGCACAGGCTCTTCCAGGGATCGAACCCAAGTACGCACGACGGGGCTACGCTTGGTCGCCTCGCGCAAGTCGCGGGGAATCTCACCGGCGCCGAGGCCAGTTGCGCTGCCTGTCTTGAGCTGCTGCTTCTTGCGCTCAGCTTGAAGACGAGCGGTCTTATCCTCAACGCGCTGACGCACACCGCGGTCCCAGAACTGGGCGAGTTGGTAAGGAACTCGGTGGATAGGGTGCGTAGGGTGGACTTCGTAATCAGAAGGCAGGGGAGGTTGAGCGTTCGGAACGTGCATCAAGCGGTCTGAGACAGGGAGGCCAACGATCAGTATGATAATGCGCAAAAGGAAGCAATTCAAATAATGCAATGCTTCCTGATCAATGATAATACCATACCATTCTCCCAGCGGCGACGCTGGCGACTCCCCTCCTTGCCCTTCAAAAGCAACTCGCGCCTCCGCTGGCTATCTCTCCTGGAGGGGGGGCGTCTCGGAGTTGACGTCGGCACCTCCTGTTCATCAAAGTTGACATTGCGCTCGGGAGACGTGTGTTTAGCTCTGACAGCTTCATCGATGGGGATGGCGAGCGGGGTGCTAGTTCCACGTGCGACAGGAGAAACGCTGAGGGATTGAAGAGCCGAGATAGTCCAAGCATCAATGTCAATGGCCGAGTTCTTGACCGGTGTAGGAGGCGACTGAACCTGGGCAGCTGCTAGCGGAGGATTCGTCGCAGCAGGAGTAGGAGTAGTTGTGACCGGCTGCTGTTCGGGCGGCGGGACGGAGCTGTAGATAGCCATGATGATAAGACTCGCGGGGGTGGAAGAGCGCTGGCGATAGGAGGCGATAAGGCTGATTCGGGCCTTTAGAGAGCAAATTGAAACCGTCGACCCGATGTCTAGAAAGAGAATATAAATATAATTCAAAGGAAAGGAACTGTAGGAGTTTAGGGGTTATGATGGAGAAAGAAGGAGAAATGGCTCCGGCAAAGGGGATGGGATGGGATGGGATGGAATAGGTAATGGTGGATTGATTGATCGCTGCCATTGGATTGGATGCCCTCTAGTCTCTACCTAGGTATCCGTAGACCCTCCCCCTCTCACATGGGGCATGGGGAATCGATACGTTCATCAAGCGAACCATGACACGCGGTGATTCATTAACATCATCAAGGCAGAGTGACCAATCAGAGCTTGAACTCATCCCACACGGGGTAAGGACTCCCGCATTTGCAGGCGATGCGAGTCACCCGTCGGCCGCGGGGCGGGGGGCCCTTTACGGGACAGGACAGGGGCTTGTACAGAGTAGTTATTCCTCCGTTAGAAATCTTGAGTCCTTGATATTTGGTAGATTTGACTTGTCTCGTAGACTATGTACAGTAATCAATCATTCAAGAGACTCGATTCCAACTTGTCATCTAGTCAGCTGGTACCCATAATCCCTGAATGATATCACTACCTCGGGTAGACAAGGAATGCTATCGTCGAGCATCCCTCCAACCCTGTGCTGACTTCGAGTCATCTATCGAGGCCCCCACACATATCTAGCGGCACAATGACTCCAGTGAGATGAGTCAAACCCGGACGACTCGTAATGAAATAAGAGAAGAAATGTACAACTCTAACAAACTATGCAATCCTAGGTAAAAACTAAACACCAGTAAAAGACTCGAAATAATTATGGTATATCACATGCTCGCTGTAGACCCTGAACTCGTCTTGTTGTCTAAGGTATGATGATTTATCAGTGTTCGGTGGCATCGTATGTCTTGTGCGGGTTGCCAATGCCGCCGGGCTTCAACAATGGTTGGCTCTCTCGCTGGATAGCACGCTCCTCGCGTTCTTGTATGTCGTCCAGATCCTCCTCCGTTTCCGCGTATCGCTCAGGGTGACCAGTAAACGGGCCTGGTAAACCACGCTCCCAGCCTTCTGAGTAGGTTCGGCTGCCTGGCGGGGGCCTCCGGGGAACGCTCGAGTACTGTACAGGTGAGTGCGGTGCGCTGTCGACGTGACCACTGCCATGTCCGCTGCGCTGCCGGGCAGTGTACTCATAGTAGACACCCATGAACAGGACCGACCCCTGCATAGATGCAGTGATCAGGTAGATGAACCAGGTGCTCCAACCTTCCCAACCCAGACGGGCAAACAAGCTTCCTGCGAACAAGAAACCACCTGGAGTCTGAATACACATCATAGGGATGCTCAAACTTCCGACATGCTTCAGGTGATAAGTCATCCAGATTTGAGGCACGTACTGGATAGCAGCCAAAACTGTGGCCATGACGCCGAGGAAATTGGCCCAGAAGACGAGGTGATCGGGAAGCGCAATAAAGAATACGCCCGTCAAGATGATCACAATGAGACCATGGAGAACACAGAGCAGTCCGACCATAACGGCGGTCTGCCAATTGGGTGCGTCTCCACGGAGATCTTCTGGAGGAACATTGGCTTGCCTATATCGAAAGAAGATGAGGAAAAGAACGAGACTATTCATCGTGTCAGTTTACGAAACAAGTAGAGTCGGCAGTAGAGGCTAACATGAGACTGAAGCAGACCCATTGTGCACCGAGTTGGGCGACACCAAGGAGACCGGCAGCGCATTCGAATTTCCCAAGCTCCTTGCAGCATCCTATGGCTGCACGAGACGGCGGAACAGTAAGGATATTCGCGAAGCCGGCAGTAGCGGAAGTGACTCCCAGCAGTACAAAGTATGGAGAGATGCCTTCGGAGGTGCCTCGAGAGATGATGCGGTAGTGCTGGGGGAGGTATGACACGAGGATGCCGAGCAAGAGGACGCTACGAGATCATGGTTAGTAACAAGAATCACCCGTCAAGTTTAGAGAGGAGTCGCGCAGTCATACATGGACACAACGAGTTCAAGATACGAAGGCGTCCGAAGGCGGTCGCATTGGTCGTCTTTTGGGGCAAAAACGTCCATGGTGAATTTTGGAGGAAGAGTGCAGAGGTATAACAACACAAGCTGCGCAGCTTCTGAGGTGGTGAACGTTGAGTCGGCTTAACGGGAGTCGCCAAAGAGAGGTTCACGAGAAGCCCTGCAGGCACGGAAATGATTGCTAGGAATCACGAGATCAGACAAACGAGCGGACGAACGCCAGGGTCCAGTCCTCAAAGAGTTTTGCCCAAAGCTTGGGCTCGAGCACGGGCTGGTGCTGGTGCTGTTGTGGAGAGAAATGATGAAACGGCGCGCGCGCCCTGCGTTGCTGGGGAGTGACGTATGATGTTATTTTAGTCGGTGTTTTCCTGGGTGAGGCTGTTCGCGGGGAGGGGCAGCAAGGTGAAGCGAAGCGCAGTGCTCAACTCTATGGTCAAGCAGAGTCGGGCGGGGAATACGAGGATATAGACTTGACCTTGCTGGCGAGCTGGGCTACGAGATCATGATTGGTGAAGGGTGCGGTGGTTGAGACAATAGAGACAGGAAGTTTCAAGATGCGGGTTATCTCGGTATGTTGTTGTGGATGGAGCTGGGGATGTTGTTGGGCAAGTAAGTAAGATAGGTAGGGATGAAAGAAGAAGCAAAAGGGAAGAGAGACAGGGAAATCGGAGAATTAATTTAATGAGGTACAAGGCAAGGTAATCAAATCAAATGATGGGGACGAGACGATGTTGGAACTTTACCTACCTACTTAAGAGGTACCTACTTACCTGCCCGACCTGAATAGTTCCAGGTTAGGACCGTGCAGTACTCCATACCTTCCTTCCTAGGTTACCTAAAAAGCGGGCGCCTTGAAACGGCAACCTTTGAGCACCTGCCCTAAACTGTTGATCCATCCATCCATCCACCCATTAGGTCCAATGGATAGATGAATAGTTACACTTCCGTGGAGATTTTTAACTACCTAAATTCAAGCGCTCTTCGGCATTGCTTGAAAACTTAAATTATCATTAGCCAAAGAAAACCTGGATGCTAGCACAGTATCGCACACACAAACACGAATGTCTCGTGAAGCTCTTGACTCTCATTTCCCCAAGATGCCTCGTTCAAGATATCAGAAACCTGCCAAGACGGAAAACGGCGATCGTGGGCTGCTCATTTGGTATCACTACCTACTGGACCCTGCAGAAAGTTCCATGCTTGGACCTGGAGGCCGCCGCGCTGAGGAGGTCGTTTGTATGCCAGGTCTTGGCGCCGATCCATACCCTATGACGTCGCCATGAGCATGGAGGGGGGACGGACGGTTCTAGGGTGGGTTGGCGATAGCCTCACTTGTGTGATCAACGCTGCAAAAAAGGGTACTTCTAAATAGTCTATGTTTCAGAGCCTGGAGAGTGTAACATAAAACCAATTGTTCTCCAGAATTGACAACCCTTGAATGCTACATGGTACAATTCAAGATTTGTCAAGGATCATGATAAGCGTGTAAGTGACAGACAGTAGGTGAGGTATCCACTCAAGCTCCTCATTTTCTCGTCCATCGCCATCTCGCAACTTTCAACTCAACTTACATCATGGATGATCTCGAACCGGCAATTGAGTCAGCTATTTCGCACTCAGACTCGCATACGAGCAAGCTGCAGGAGAATGATCAACAGCAGAAGCACCAGAAAGCACCATCATTAAACCTCGTTGCTGAGAATGCAATTATTCGACCTGAAAGTGACCTAGTAGATAACCTTCAACAATCTACTGCAATCTGCAAGCAAGACTATTACACATCCGCCAAATGGACTGCCGACGGGACATCACTTCTCGCATCCTCCGCCCTCAACTCTATATCCACCTTTGTCCTCCCTGAAGATCTTCTCGACCCGTCTGGCTCTCGCCCGCGACGTCTCGAGTCTCAATCTTCGATATCCCTCCCTGAACCCTCTCAGACTGTCGCTGCAGCGCCGTTCTACTCCCTTGCTGAACCAGCCACTCAGACTGTCCTTGTCGGATGCCGCGATCACCCTGTTCAGCTCTACCACCTCTTCCCTCCCGATGATGATGGCTCTGCGTCGCGCTCTGCCCCACTTGCTTCATATAAATTAATACGTCGCGAGACGGAGGAGTATATCACGCCCTCGTCGGTTCTCTGGGAAGCACCCGGATCGCATTTTCTGGTTGGCTCTACAAATCGTCTTGATTACTTTGATATGACACGGCCAGGTTCGGACGGTCCACTGCTTACCATACCCACCATCCCTTCTAAGCGACATATCTCAAAGGGCAGCGGTGTTGGTATGAAGGGGACCGTCGCTGCCCTGGCATCTTCGCCTGTGGATGGTAACGGGAGCTCTGTCGTTGCAGCGGGGACATGGACTCGCTGGCTCGGACTGTACGATGTGCATCGCTCAGACAAGGTTGTTGCTAATTGGCCGCTTCCACGCTCAGACGAACTGGACGGAGTTGTTGGAGGTCAGGGTATTGTTCAAGTCTGCTGGAGTCCTTGTGGCCGTTATCTCATCATCAACGAGCGCCACGCCTCTGGGCTTATCGTATATGACATTCGTGGAACAGGGGAGCTCCTCTGCTCTCTTCGAGGCCGAAGCGCACCCACTCAGCAGAAGATGACTGTGGACGTCTTCACCGGCGACCCTCATACTGAGTTTCCATCCTTCGAGGTCTGGGCAGGGACCCACGACGGCGGTGTTGCGGTGTGGGAAGGCGTTGGTAGCCAAGTTGGCATCGTGGATCCCTCGTGGGATTGGAAACCTCATGATGCGCCGGTAGGAAGCGCTGCTCTACACTCGAGCGGTTCGGTCGTGGCGACATGCTCGGGGGGATGGGGCTTTGGAGAGTCGTCTGATGCTCAGACAGTGTTTGATGAGTCCAGCGTCAAGATCTGGTCGATAGGAGCCTGACTTGCTCATGACAACGGTAGGTTGGATTGGATTGCAGTGTGCGATCCGAAGGAGGGTAAGCTTCTGGACGTATCACCCCGACTGTCTCGCTCAGTAGTTCGAGAGTTACAAAAGTGTAAGTACTATTTCTATATTGGCCAATCTAGCCTGTAACCCACGAGAATAAACCCGAGTCCATGTAAAGCATTCGATCACGTACGCGAGGAAATCGAACAATGATTCAAGCTAATTAATGTCTCTCATCTCTTTTATATCATAACTACCTATCTACCATGATAAACCCGACCCTCATGGCCGTGTGTGTAGCCATTATACCTCATAATTAACCCAAGCGTAAGCTTATCGTCCCAGAGACTCTTGAGCCGCTCATTACACAGTCCTTCACGATCATGCAACTCCGGATATCAATTCCAAATGCTAACCCAGAATAACGCCAAACAAACATTTAGTTGCAATGCCACCTGCCGTCTGTGTATGTACCGCCTCGTTTTTTCGTCAAGTCATGTACAATTATAGCCATCCCGGTCCTCGGTTCTGCTGCCACAACGGCCCTCCGCCGCCGCCACGAGGTCCTGGGTACGCTTGGAGAGGACTGCTCATTTGACCCGGTGTGCTGATGGCTGTTCCCGGCCTTGGATTCTCCTCGCTAATCCGTCCCAGCCCAGAATTGTAGCTGTGTTGAATGTCTTCCGCTTCTCGCGTCAAAGGTACCTCGTCATGCTCCATCTGCGCGCCTCCGCCAACAGCTACCGCTGGACCAGGACCGTAGCCGTAGTTTGCTGGAGGGTCCCACGGCTCCGAATAAGGTCCGTCATACTCGGCGATCGGGTTCGTGCTCCGCTGGCTGGTGACGGGGACCGGTGGGGGCGGGGGCATCTTGTCGACCTCTCGCATAGGGGGTACCGGAGCAAAATTGTGGTTGCTTTCTAACGGGGGACTAAAAGAAAGTCTGTTAGTTAATGGCCTAAAAACTCAAAACGAGGTCACTCATGGGGGTGCTTACCCAATGTGCTGCACCTGGTGTTTCACACCTGGCCCCTGGCGCGTATTTCCCTTCTTGCGCTTCCAGAGCCATATTCCGAGCACGACTAGAGCTACTAGGGCTGCGACACCACTGATGGTTCCGCCGATAATGGCGCCCGTGTTCTTGGAGCCGTTATCGTCGCCGTCGGTGTCAGGGGCTGAAGCTGCAGACGAGGCAGAGTCGTCGGAATCCGTGGACGAAGGGTCTGCGGTCTCTGATGTTGTGCTCGTTGTCTCGGTTTCGGTTTCGGTCTCTGATGCTGTTGAGGTTTCCGACTCTGTTGAGGAAGTTTCTGATTCTGTTGTCGATCCTGTTGTCGATTCTGTTGAGGTGGCTTCTGTGGTTTTCGCAGTCGAACTCTTTCTGGTCGACGTTCCCGTGGTTGAAGAATCCGTCGTGGTCTTTCTCCTCCTGGTTCCTAGTGTCGTGGGTTCGGCAAGTGAGGTCGCCGAAGCTGTGAGAGGAGCATTTATGCTGGTGAGCTGAATAGCGGACTTGCCCGAAGCCGTGGCCACCACTTTTGTGGCCAACCCAGACGTTGAACCACAGCCATATTGAAAGAAACCTCCCTCAAAGCTATTCTTGTAGCATGAGTTGCTTCCCCGACAAGTGAAGACGTAGGGATTGACCTCGGTCTGTGGCCCACTATCGGCATCCACGCAACCTGTGAACACACCCTGCGTGCAAGATCCTCCATCAGGACAGCATCCCACAGCACCATGATCAACATCCACCACACAATGCGAGCCTGCGGAACAAGTCGCGGGAAGCGCGGGATCTCCTCCTAGGTAACCACAGACGGTGTTGAATTGCCGCCGCAGCAAAAACGCATCGTCAGGCGCGGGGGTCGCGGCGAGAGGATATGGTAATACATTGAGATCATGATAGTCGACTGTCTTCGTCGGTTGTGGCAACGCATAGCCAGTAGCGAGATTAAGGAAGCCGGAGAAGACGAGAAGCGGCGGTAGGCGCGCCATGAGATGGGCCGGGATCATGATTTGCAGTCTCTGATCCCAATCTCAAGCAAACATGGTCCGGTCGGTCGACGATCTGTAGTGTAGATGAGATCGTGGGTGGGTTTTGCTGCTGAAGTTGTTTGTACCAGCACTGAGGTAAACCAACAGAAGAAAGAGACGAGAAGAAGACACTCTTCAACTGAAGAAAATGCGCACGGGTAAGAAAAAGGACGCAAAAAGGCTTTGATGAACAACCAATGATGTAACAAAGGGGTTCGGAGAAGTAAATGTGGAAGAGGGAGGAAGAAAGCAAAGCCCTTGAACGAAGGGGGGCCTGTAACACGAGTAACGAGTTTACGAGGAGCGCGTCTGTGCCTCTGTCTAAGACTTGTCCCAGTGGGCTCTGGTGTATCCGTACAGTTTGCTAGAGCATAAGAGAAGATAGTAGACCAGGAAGACCCTGAACCGAATGAACGTTAAACCTAGGCTTGGAGACGGACGGTCTTGTGTCTTGTTGCGTTCTATGTATGTTCTGCCTGGGGGTGGGCTGCCCTGCCCTGCCACTCGATTTCCTTGCAAGCCACCAAGGAACAAAGCACCAGACTTTTGCTCTACGGTGAGATAATAGTCCAGGATCGTGGTTTATGGCCCACTGACCGGCGAACCAGGAACAAGAACGTTTAAAGTGCTGGCAGCCGGGGGCGCTGCACCGGCGCTCGGGACGCTGCGACGGTGTCTCCCGGGGCGACTCAGGGCCAATCAAGGGCAGAGAATTTGCGAGGATGAGGAGGCTGGGGGTGTTTGGGAGGCTGGGGTAGCAATTGGAAAATCAAGGAAGTTTTGGAAGAAGCAAATGGACGGATTCGCTCAAGATTCCGTTGCAAAAGTGAAAGAAAAAAAGAAAAAAAAGCTAGAGGAAGAAAAAGGAGATGGGTCGAGTAAATAAAAATGAAGGACTAAACAGTGACGACACAGCAACCGGAAACAATCCTTTGGCGTTTGGAATGCTAGAAGACGCTCCAGTGGCCAATCTCATCTTCAGGACCATGAGCCTCCTACGACACTTGCACACCCTCATCACAGAAGAGACATCTCTGCCACGTTGGCATGCTGTCTCACATCTCACGCCCTCTTTTTTGGGCCGATCTTTGTGCATTAGTTAGTCTAATGATCGCTAGCGGCTCTTGCGAGCATCCCTCCTCCCTTTTACCGGTTGTTGTATCCATTGAAGCAAGCCCCTTTGGTTCTGTCGTTCTCCAACTTGGTCGTCGTTCATTGCGTTTGTTACTCGGCTTAAGCGTTGTAAGCTACCCAAAAAAAAAAAGAAAAGAAA
>JABCKB010000130.1:0-14092 GCA_013184455.1 Fusarium continuum | reverse complement strand
ATATAAGACTAATAAAAATTACTTTTAATAAAATTTAAATTAGTACTTAAAGTTTTAAAAAAATTCTAATAAAGGCTTAAGACACTTACTACTGTAATAGTAATAGTAATAATCTTAACTGTAGTTTCAACTGGGGCTAATCAGGCTTTTATAACCCTCTGATCGCCCAGCCGGCTGTGTAGTTAGCACTTACCGTATTCCATCAGTGTCTTAATTATTTGTTTAAACCCCAACCCCCTGGCGGATGTTAGGTGTAACTCTTGAAAGAAGGGCTGCTTTTAATTCACACCAGAATTAACCCTATCCGTCTATTACCCTCTATCCGAAGAAGGCGTAAGAGCTATGTGATGACGTATTAATGAAAGAAAGCCACTATCAAGTTAGCAATGAATCTCGGATGACTCTTTCTGAATCATTTGGTGTGCAAAGCGAAAAGCCGACCGACGAATGCAGTAAATGAGCTAATATGCTTCCGTCAATTTTCCAGAAGCATGTGTATGCAGGCCGGCCTGGTAGCGGAGACAGATCCTGTGGGGATAAAGCAAGTTCGGGCTTTACAGTAATAAAAAAATTGTCTGCCATGGACTTTGCCCCGCGATGCCCCTCCTTTGCCAAAAAGCTCTATGTGACGACTGTACATAAACAAATTACTGCCAAATCCAGGTATACCGCTTTACTTGGAGGAACAAATCCAGCTATATAAGATTACACGGCCACTCATTGCTCGTTGAGGTAGTCATGGGTGCCCAACAGTCTTCTGAAAGCTCTAATGCCACCAGTCCTGCTGCTGATGCAAAAACTTGCTACTACGAACTGCTCGATGTGGAACGTTCTGCAAGTGATGACGAGTATTTCCCCCATTGCGTCTCACTAGTGAAGCTAACCATTCGTCTGCTAGGATCAAGCGAGCTTACCGTCGAAAAGCTCTCGAGCTTCATCCTGATCGCAACATTAACGATGTCGAAACCGCTACGCGCCGCTTCGCTGAAGTCCAGACCGCTTATGAGATTCTATCCGACCCTCAAGAGAGAGCATGGTACGACTCGCACCGTGATTCCATCCTAAATGGAAGGGATGGAGACGATGGCGACGGACAACCTACTACTTTCCGCAATGTGCGACTTACATCGGCCGAGGAGATTATGAGCTTGATACGCAGGTTCAACGCCGCCGTACCCTTTGATGATGAACCCACGGGCTTTTATGGAATCTGCAGGGAGACGTTTGAGCATTTGGCCATGGAAGAAGAGGCTGCAGCAGATAACGACGACCTCGACGTGCGAGACTACCCAACTTTTGGTTCTTCCGATGACGACTATGAAGGTGTTGCGAAACCCTTTTACACTGCATGGACTGGTTTCTCCACTGTCAAGTTATTCACATGGAAGGATAAGTACCGACTTTCCGATGCCCCTGACCGCCGTGTCCGTCGCCTGATGGAGAAGGAAAACAAGAAGATGCGCGACGATGCTATCCGTGAGTTCAACGATGCTGTTAACTTCCTTGTTGGCTTTGTACGAAAGCGAGATCCTAGATATTTGCCCAATTCTCAGTCTCATGCCGAGCGTCAAGCTTCTCTTCGAAATGCTGCTGCTGCTCAGGCCGCCCGGTCGCGTGCGGCCAACCAGGAGCGCATGGCTGCGTATGAGGTTCCTGGGTGGGCTCAGGCTCGATCCGACGACAACGGAGCAGAGGGGGGGTTTTCAGAGACTGAGGAGGAATCGGAGGTTGAGATCCTAGAGTGTGTCGTGTGTAACAAGTCATTCAAGAGCGAGAAGCAACTTGAGGCGCACGAGAAAAGCAAGAAGCACGCTAAGGCAGTTCAGCAGTTACGGCGGCAAATGAAGCGCGAAGGCGCTGAACTGCAGCTTGACGAGATGCCGTCATCCAGTCAAGCAGGTGAAGACCAGGGTAATCAAGAAGGAGATATTGCGCCAGAGGACACGAGCAGGGAAGGTCGAAAAGCTTCGGTTCAACCTGACGCTACATCTCCTTCTCCATCTCATGAGAATTTGTCTCACAGTACAATGCCTGCAGACTCTGCAGGCGCCTCTGACGATACCGACTATGCACCTAGGGACGTTATCAAGGAGAGGATAGCTTCTGCCAACAAGTGCAAGTTGGACGAAGATATTAACAATGAAGACGATAAGCTATCAGCAACTGTGCAAGGTCTGTCAGTCGATGAGCCTGTACAGGGCAAGAAGATCGGGAAGGCGAAGGCAAAGCGCGCCAAGAAGGCGGCTGCACAAGCACAAGAAGAGATTGTATGTTCATCACCAACGTAGTTCTCGTTAATTGAGGTACGAACTGACAACATGATACAGCCGGAGTGTGGAGTGTGTGGGGAGTCATTCACTTCCAGAACCAAATTATTTGCTCATATTCGCGATGAAGGTCATGCTGCGCTGAAGCCAGCGACAGGGGGCGGCAAGAAGAAGAAACGATGAGCGGCGTGACGCGTGATCCTATATTCATAAACTACCCAGCAATTGGCGACATGATCGCCACGTCCTAGGTGCGTCGCGTCAACACAGTTCGATACGACGATGTTCGAGTAGGTCATTGCAAAAAGGTTCATTCAAGTCAATTTCATCGTCTATCCCCAAGTAACTCCCCGTCCCGCCGGTCAATATGGAGTGCGGGAAAATACAACCAAAAACGCCAGCCCAAATAACCAACTTAGGCCTCTTGAATGGTATCAGTATCATCATCACTCAACGTTTCGACTTCGTCAATGGCACCCTCTCGACCCTCACTTGAACCTCCATGGACTGCGTTGCGCTCCGCTACGTAGATGATGGACTTGCCTTGGACGTGCTTGACACATCGCTTCCAGTTCTGCCAGTCATCTTCACTGCGAATCAAAAACCCTATGAGCATGCTAGGGTCCATCTCACGGACATGAATGCGCCGCAGTCGAGAGGTGTGACACGAAGCGATCTCTTCGCTGGTGTATTCGGTGGGATTTTCGTGGTAGGGAAGAGCAGGTCTTGTATGGTGAGGATCAAGGTAGAACAAGAAGGAACCTTGTGAGCCGATAAAATAGTGTGATGAAGATGGACGGCCACTATGCATACATGTTTAGTATAGGATGGACTGCAATTTACAGCACTTACCCTGCTATTCCTACAGATTGTGGCATTTGGAGGGCTGCAATGAGGGCTTCCCAGTACACTGGAGTGATTTTGTCGATTCCCAACCGAGTTCCCACTAAGACGAGCGTGGGATGAAAGGTTTGGCCTGCTGGCTTTGCAATATTCATAAAGTCGTCTTCATATACGTCGGGGCCATCGCCTGTTGAGTATACTCTGACGGAGGGTTCGTGGGAATTTGCCAAGGCTCTGATGAGAATGAGTCAGTCGATATGTTGAGTCTTGGTGTATTATAGATGTTTGACTTACTGTATGCATCGGGCTGTTGCTGATGGGCCGAACCACTCGCCAGGGTATTTGCCACAAGCACTAGCACCATGTTGAACGAAGCTATGGATCGAGTATGGGGCTTTGGGGTCATCGGCGAAGTCTTTGAGTATGCGGCATTCTTCTTCTAGTGATTGTCCTTGACGCCAGTCTTTTTTATGTTAGCATGTTCCCCAGCCTGTTGGTTGGACGCTTGTACTTACCTCTGCCCAGGCGAACCAAAGCTATAGCGTTTGCAAGTAAACTTTGGCCAGATCGGATCATGCATCCCCATCCACTGTCTGATGAAAACGGACTCTGGTCCCCCAGTTGGCTTTTGAGCCTCATGGACAAGGACAATGCAGATGCAGCTTGCGGGTTCGTGGACCGGGGAATGGGCTCGAACTCGGATCTATATGTCATCCATATTCTCGACTCGAAGTCGTTTATAAACCCCGACGGCCATCCTCCATCATTTGCTGTGTCATCGTAAGCCAGTGATGATGAGAAGCTACTTGAAATCGATTCCGGTGGAGTCTCAGGTGCATTTGTTGGTGGGTTAGGCGGTCGACTCATATCCTGAGCTTCTGCGTCCGTCTTTGGTGCCGATGGCGGCGTCTGGGGATCATGGTCATTGGGCCTGGGGCTCTTCTTGTCGCTGAGCTTGTACGAGCGTCCCAGACACCAAACCGGCTGATCGTGGGCGACATCGTTGGTAGGTTCGGGGTCCCAGAACATCTGCACGATCCGCCGGTAACGTCCTAGATCAACGTTGGCCATGGCGTTTTCCATGATGATAGATATGCAGTATCAAGCTTTCATCTGCGGGTTCGTTTTTTTCTAATGCAAGCAAACAAGACGACATGCAATCCAGACAAAGAGAAGTGCCTCAACAAGGCAACATGAAGCTTTGGAAGGCAGCAGACTGGAAACGGGCAGACTGGGTTGGTCCTGGCTCTCGCAGTCAGTGGGGAGGGAGTCAGCTGGGGCCGGCAGACGGCGGGGGAGACCAGCAGCTTGTGACTGCGCCTGAAGGAGGCGTCGGGTGAGGTGGAGCTTTACGCACGCGATGTGAATCAGGTGCACGGACCATCCGTGACACGGCTCGACGTCGGAGTCGATTTAAGGTGAATGCTTGCATCTGGAGTATTATACGGCTACCTAGGTGTGGAAACACCTCTGGTTTTGTTGTTTGGTCACTTTAAGAGGTATTTACGCGTATCCCGGCGCGTTTTTCTGTCATTACTCAATTCGTTTAGGCAGTGGTGGAACTGGTGATGTTCAAGTCAAACTCCTCCAACTTGGCTTTGAACTACTGACGCGATTTTTTTAATTCATAATCTAACTGAAAGAAATCACCAAGTAACAATTTATACCACAGTGAACATGCACGATTAAATAAATAAGGCACACAAGAATACATATAGTCAGCGAAGATTATTTCCGATTCCAAGGTGGACAACTGTCTTGATAATGTAAGAAACACAAATATGATACTCAGCTAGAAATGCTCTATTCTCACCCTATATCACCCCAAAAAGGTGGTGACGATGATTCGCAGTACGTGCCCCTTGCTCCTCCATCCCATCGACGCCGCCTCCGGGGGTGGGGGGAAAGCCATGATTAGTCGCCAAAAAATTGGCACATTAAGGGTGGTGACAGAAATATTCGAGCAGTAATTTCCTACTAACTGTAGATGCTTACTCGGCATTTCTGTCACTGAGAATCACTTTAGTATGTAGAGTGTGCCGGTTTTTTTTGCGACCCACCTGAGCACTTCAGCTTCCGTGACACTTATCACTTATCGATAGAGTCGAGAACTCCACTATGCCTCTCCCTAGCCAATCGACAGACTAGCGGCAACGAAGAGCCGACCGCGGGGTGACTCGTTCTCTTTGCCATTGACAAAGTTCCGTAGCACCTTCCATCAAATAGCACAAATCTTAGGGCGCCCAACCTATATCAAGAGCCTGATTGCCCCACCGACACACGCTTCGCACCATGAAGGCGAATGTCCCTTAACCTCATCATGACCAGAAAAAAGAAGGGAGCTCCTCCTCCTCGTGGCTCAGGGAATACCAGGGGCGGACGAGGAGGCCGCGGCGGTAGAGGAGCCTCTCGTGGTCGTGGAAAGAATTCATCTACGCCACCTCGACTTAGTTTCATCAGAGACGAGACCGGTAAGAGCCAACATGACGGCGTAGAGCACTCACTCGAGCTATATGGGTCCGTGTATTATATGCCGAGCTGACACATCGCAGTTGGATTCACGCTTGCCGATGAAGCTCGCCAAACATCGCAACATGACCACTCTGCTTGGGGTAATTCTAGCCTACGTTCGAGACCGGTTACGTTTATCAGCTCTGGCCCCAGCGAGCCGTTGAAGCTGCTTGATGCAATCATTGATAAAACGGACAAAGAGTCTGACACAATCGAAAAAGGTGTCAAGGAAGGCGAAAATGAACAGCTCGATGAGCAGGAAGCTGAGGATCAAACCGACGACGACGAGTTCATAGGGCCAAACGATCTCGAGGAAGCGATCCAAGCCGAGACTGCACCCGAAGAAGATGCAACGGATGAGCCACCTTTCTTCTTTGACCTCAAAGGAGCTCAATCACAAGAAAATCACAACCGAGCGCCCGTCGAGATACCCGAACGTCCCTCATCAAAAAACAGCAGCTCAAGCGAGGAGGTGATACTTTTCAAAGGTCGAGGCGCCCAAAGGAGGACCCAACCTGTGCCCGATATCGATATGATGCAGATGCAAACGGAAATTCGCGTCGTCGAACAAGTTATTATTGCTGAGCCAACACCACTGGCACCATTACCGGCTCCCGAACTACTGGCGGAACCGGTACTAAGTAAGAAGCTATTCAAGAAGGACAAGAAGCAGAAACGGCGGGACAAGCGCAATGCGAAAACTCGATCTGAGGACGAAGAGGATGCTACCCTTGCCGATTATATCGCCAACCTGAAAGAAAACACAGACGTGGATGATTATTTCATGGAACTACTTGAAGGTGGAATAGACTCGGACGATAGTGGAGTATCTGAGCCTTCCAGCGCAAACGTGAAACGCGAAGCTACTTCCGTACAACTCAATGCCGGACATGAGGATGAGCCGGACAAAGTTACAGGAGATGATGCGGAAGCGGCCGGAGAGGATGATGTCTCAAGCGAGATCGATGATGAGACACTGGCAAGACTGATTGCTGGTCGTGAATTGGGTCACGACTTGGGAATGGAGGATGTGAATTTCGGAGACTCTTCCAGTGAATCAGACTCGGCTAGTGATGAAACCACGAAGAAGAAGAAACAGCGACAAATGCTTGAAGATGATTTTGATATGATGGATTGGGATAGGCCCAGCCTGCGCCGGCGCAAAGGCAAAGGTGCAAGAGCCCAGATCAACTTTAACCTTTCTGATTCCGAATTGGAAGCAACACTCCAAGCCAGCTATAAAAACGACCGACTAAAGAAGTCGGAGCGCAAGAGACAGCGAGAAGAGATGCGTGCACTTGGCATGTTGGGCACGAAGGCCAATCCCGACGATCTCCGCGTCAAATATTCAGATGGAATGAACATAGAACAAGTTGCAGAAGAGATGCGAACTTTCTTGATTGGCACCGACGACCAGTGAGTCCCCTCTTGCATAGCGCTAACGATTCTGACTTATATGCGCAGACTCATATTGCCACCAATGGATAGTCATGCCCGCAAGATGATACATGAGCTGGCAAACAAATTCAAAATCAAGTCCAAATCGACAGGGAAAGCTGACCAAAGAAGACCAACGCTCTACCGAACAGGTCGTACGCTCCCATACGTGGAATCGACATTTGATCAAGCATTCGGTCGTGTGAATCGGAAGTATCTTCCTCGGCTGGACAAGAAGGGTAAGAAAGGTAAACGACTCCCACCCGTTCGCGGCGGTACATCTGTTGCCGCTGCCACATATCAAGATGGCGAGGTGGTTGGTGCCTCAGCGCCAGAACTGGGAATTGAGAACCGTGGAAGGGCGTTGTTGGAAAAGATGGGATGGAGCGAGGGGACGGCGCTAGGTGCCACGGACAACAAAGGTATCATGCAACCTGTAACTCACACCATGAAGCGAACAAAGGCCGGGTTAGGTTAAACATGCATACAAAGGTGATCACGATTTTTGCTGCATTTGGGAGAGATGCACTATAGACATTGGCTTGAATCCTCTTAGGACGCTGATAACAATCAAGATGGGACGCAAAGATCATGTGCAAGAATTCATTTGATCGAGACCCTATTCTCGATGTTTATTGTACAACCGCGAACCCCGTTGCCCGTGTGTGAAGACATTGCCCCCAGAAAAAACAAAACCATCCGTAACGCATTATGAGGCTCCCAAAACAGGGCTGGATCCCTGTGAAACCTCGGATTCATGACACCCTAATGCCACGCGTGAAAAACCAAATGCCCAAAACAAATCAAGCCACTTATTTCGTCGAGGAAGAGTACTTGGTGACAGCCTTGGTACCCTCGGAGACGGCGTGCTTGGCAAGCTCACCAGGGAGGATGAGACGAACAGAGGTCTGAATCTCTCGGGAAGAGATAGTGGACTTCTTGTTGTAGGCGGCAAGCTTAGAAGCCTCAGAAGCAACGCGCTCGAAAATGTCTGGATCAAAAGTCAGAAAAGGCACACAATGATGGAAGCAAAATAGACATACCGTTGACGAAAGAGTTCAGGATGGACATAGCGCGGTTGGAGATACCAGTGTCAGGGTGGACCTGCTTGAGGACTAGATGCAAGTTAACTCGACGCGTTTAGAAAAAAGACGCGACTAGGCGCGTTCGAGTTCGGATTGGAACCCACCCTTGTAGATGTAAGAGGAGTAGGTCTCCTTGCGGGTCTTGGATCGCTTCTTCTTTTCACCAGAAGCGGCAGTCTTCTTGCCGGCATCCTTCTTCTCGGGGGCCTTAGAGGCAGTAGCAGGAGCCTTAGAGGCGGGCTTCTTGTCGGCAGCCTTGGGAGCCATTTCGAAAGACTTGAGATGAGGTAAGTGAGGTTTTAGTTGTTTCGAATGAGTGAGAACCCGTGCGTGATTGCGTTGCGGTGAGGCGAGAAGATGCTGTTGTGATATGGAAGTTGATGGCGAAACGAGAAGAATGGGGGGTGGGTTGGGCTTTTGTAGCTGGGCGCGTGTAGGTACTAGCGGGTTACTGATTGCCTGGGGGGCGTGCGCACGCGTGCTTGCTGTCACTAGCGGCTGGTGGAGGTGATCTGGATTCTGGGCGCCGCTGGAGAGGGACCTGCCAGCCCCTCTTTTCTGCTACAGCTGCTGGAATAAAAAAATGGGCGACGGTTCTTTTTTTTTAATTGGCTGTAGCTTTGGAGCAGCCTCTACGCTGGCCCCACCTCAACCTCGTTATCTTTGATGCGAGCGTCTTTTGAGGAGGCAGGATGGGCAGCTCCCGTCACGACCTCAACCCATCGCTATCACTGTTCCAGCTTTCGCATCTTAGCTGGGTCAATATTCTTGTACGCTTTTACCTCTTCCCTTTTACACATCACTGTACTCGCATACACACATACTTGTAGTAAGAGCATGTTGCTTGAATAGATGAGGTGTATCCCGTAGACCTGCTTCTGTCCACTTGGTGGAGTGATGTGCCCGTGAGATTTGTATATTCAGTCGCAGCAGTTGGCAATCCAGTCTCTAGACGTCCACGTTCGGTCTTCCATCCCTGCCTCACTCACGCGTCCGTTCCGGCTTGAATCTTGAATGCTCCGGACTGTGGCCCGCCATCGCCGTGACGCATCACCACTCGGGCTCGGGGGCCGTGATTCCTGAGGCTTCCGTCCCGTCGCCTTCTCTCCACATTATCCAGATGAAGGAGTCCCGAGACCGAGACCTGAAGGGCTGCTGGCTCCGTGCTGGCCGACTACCAGACGGATCTTAACGGGGTCTGATGCCCAAAAAAAGTCGGGGATTCGATTTGTGGACCATCTGGCGCATGATATCTACGTAACAGCACCTTGATCTGGGATTCCTGAAGTTAAATTGAAGCTCAAGAACATATTGAGTAATTGAAAAGATTATTTTTAGAGTAATATCTACCTCCAGGTGGTGTACGTGGAGCAAGTTCGAGTGGAATAACACACAAATTACGCTTTGGCCTGTCCAACATGGAACAAACCCACGAAATCTTAGATATCCGAACTAAAATGGATTAATGAAAAAGGCTAAAGGCCAGACCAAATTGGAAAAACAACTTCAAACAGACCAGGTGCAGGAACCGAGCCCAAAAAAATCACGCAAAACGAGCCGACCGAGCAACAACTGAGCAACCGGACCAGACCATTTCAAACGAGATGAGATGGACCTGGTCAGAGTGCGCAAACCTGGGAGTTCCAAGGTACCGGAAAAGAACGCTGATTTCGAATGCCCGACTATCGTCCAATCATCAAATCGCTCTAGACAGGAAAATTGAACACAGGAGGAAAACTGAAAAAGGAGAACGAAAAATCTTGGATGAGGGCAGGGTGGAAGGAGGAGACCAAAATAACGCGCAAGTGATCTTGAGTACGACGCGCCCTGAGAGAGAGGACGGTTTTATTATTTCGCCGGGGCCAGCAACTAGTTAGTAGTGATGCAAGCGCGCCAGGGGGTTCGATTTTGTTTTTTTAATCCGCAGTTGGATTGTTCAATTTCGCCAAATCCGGCTAGCGCCACATCGCGTTGCGAGCTGCGAGTGATCTAGGATCAGAGCTCTGACGCGCGAAAAGTACTTAACCTCTATGTCCCCCGCCCACGCTATCTCTTCTACTTCTCACCCACCAATTGTCATAACAACCACGCTCTTCGACGCCTCTATCTATTCCAAATTCTTGCAGAATCATCAACCACCTTTTCCAACCCAAACCACCCAAAACAATCCATTTTCAAAAATGACTGGCGGCGGCAAGTCTGGTGGCAAGGCCTCCGGTTCTAAGAACGCGCAATCGTAAGTGTTTTGCCCCCTTTCAGCTTGACGCGCCAAGCTGGACCCATTCGCTCTACCTGTTTTGTTCTTGAAACTGATGGCTTTCTTGCGCAGGCGCTCTTCCAAGGCTGGTCTCGCTTTCCCTGTCGGTCGTGTCCACCGCCTTCTCCGAAAGGGCAACTATGCCCAGCGTGTCGGTGCCGGTGCTCCCGTCTATCTCGCTGCTGTTCTTGAGTATCTCGCTGCCGAAATTCTCGAGTTGGCTGGCAACGCTGCCCGCGACAACAAGAAGACCCGTATTATCCCCCGTCATCTTCAGCTCGCCATCCGCAACGATGAGGAGTTGAACAAGCTTCTGGGACATGTCACCATCGCCCAAGGTGGTGTTCTTCCCAACATCCACCAGAGTATGTTCTTCACTTTGCCTTCTCACCTTTTGTCCTCGACTAACCCTTTCCAGACCTTTTGCCTAAGAAGACAGGCAAGACTGGTAAGAACGCGAGCCAAGAGCTGTAAATGGGTCATTTGGTTCTGTTTTTCCATGCGATGGCAGGTTGTTTGGGTTGTCATGACAAAGGGGTCACGGTTTAAGGGTTCACACGGTTGCTTTTCATCAGTTTATTCACGCGTTAGGGTTGTACAATAATCCCCACGGCTATGGTCATGAATAAGAATACTTCAAAGATCAGTTTGAGTCGTGTCCAAGTTGGTGATGCTTAATGTCTATTCTGACAGTAGATAAATCGTGCTTAGGAGCCTGTTCTCATACTGCGCACCCATACGTCTTTTGTTTTGGCTACTTAACGACCTGGTAGGTTTGCGTCATGTGCATGTTGACATGTGTTTACGTTTTAGGTCTCACCTTGGCAGGGCGAATCTGGTAATTATAAGTTTGAATAATCAACGAGATGCCCGATATCACACCACCGGCCGATCCGTATTCGTCTGGAATACCAGGGTTCCATGCGATTTCGCTGATTTGGCTGTGGGGTTTGAGTGACCAAATTTCATTTGATTCATGCTACAGTCTTTCCTTCGAGCCCATCCGTAACCTCTATGTACATATATTTCCTCATACAGCCCAAACAATCTAGTCGGGGTTTTAGTGTCGGTTAACAGGGTGTGGGGGAGCTGTCCAGGTATCAGTTTCCGTGCTATCCATGGGTGGCGGCCACCGGGTAGAGACTCACGATCGAGAACAGGCGATGGGAGGTTTCGCTCGAACTTGGAACCTGCAGAGGAGTCATTAGCAGGTGGGGGAGAATTCTTGATGTATGCTGGCGAGATATACCTCCAGGGGCTGTCGGGGGAGTGTAAGGGTCGGGGTGCTTCCAGCTTTCCAGTAGCTTCTCCGTCTCGGTCAGCAGAGCCTGTAGACCATAGTCAGCGTTTATTTCTTCCTCCAGTCACTAATTATCGACAGACCCTTTGATGCCGAGGATCCGTAACATAGCGATTGGCTTCGAAGAGTGAGCGAATATACAAAGCCTGGCCACGCCAAAGGTGTCGATGGACGGCCCAATCCAGCGCCAGCTTCAACGAGCGGCGGTAGAGGGACCTGGAGTTTATGTTAGTTAGCGTATGTAGCTGGAGAAGTTGGCAATTGCTAGCCCGGCTGTTCGGGGTGAGAATAAAGGTTACTGACAAGGCAGCTCGTCGCGTCGACATGGTTGATGAGTTGGTGAGAGCTCGCGTGACCGGGCCCAGTCGAGAAAGGCTCCTCGCTATCGGGCAATTGGTCGGGTTTCGCGGGGATATCTTGCCGTCTGGCGTTCGCTCCAGGATTTCGGGGTTATGCTGGCCGTCTTGTGAGGTTAAGGTACAACGAAGGTCGACAATGAAGGCAAAGATTTGGTGCCTTGGTGCCTTGTTCCGGTGAATAGCCGAGCGCTCAATCACTACCCTATAGTGCACTGGTAGGAAATCCAACAACGCTGTCTTCTGCCGGTGGTCTAGAGAAGTCTGCTTTATCTTAGGCCATTCTTAAGATTTTAGCGATTAAACGTGTGGTATTCCTAAGATCAATTGAGCTGTTGTTGTCATTAAAACGCATATTTCACACTTTAACATCCACTGATTGTGTTTATATGTAGTTAAAGATTCCCTAAACGAAGCTTAAACAGATTAATATTAAGAACTAGGTAGCTACTAGTTTAATACCCCCTCCAATGATGCCACGTAACCGAGCTATTTGAGTCTGGCAGAGGTTCTGGTATTAAAAAGTTTGTTTGCATGGACTACCTACTTGGATAAATTACGTTTAAGCGGCTTCTTACTGGCCGGCTCGAAATGTCCCACTAGCTGGGGTCACGAAGTGAGCCACCACGCCTCCTGTAAGCCTTATTTATGGAAAGCCACACTTGTTGCTGTAAGACCTTAATAGAGAGCACGGCCGTCATTTGATGACAAAAGTTTATCGATTTCCCACCGGCCGTATTAATGCCCTTGGTGCATCTGAATCTCGCTTCAAATAGGCCTGTTTTTAATAATACAATGAATGTTATAGCACGCGGCAGACATTAAACCGCTGTGAATAACTAATAGTATGCACAGAACTGCCGAGCCGACATGATCGAGGAGATTCCATCGAAGGAACATCGAGAGTCGAAGCTTTTTTAGTGCTTGAGCGTTTAAACATGCCACATTGTTTAGCCGATATATGCTGTTGATTGTGGCATAGGTACAATAGGTATAATCGTTGATATGTTCTAAGAACAGCCTAATAGCTTAATATTACTGCTTAATATCTACTTACTACAAGTTTTTATCTCGCTAGGTAGAGTAACATGTAATATCCCAGGTATGCTATCAGCTGAAGTTTGATTCTAAGAATATGGCTCTACCTAAGAAAAAAAAAAATTAAAAAAAAAAAAGAAATTAAAAACCTAAACACTCTTGCGAAATTCTGCATTGCCAGTAGCCTTTGGACCAGATAAACGATTCTTATCAAAGACGAGCAAGACAAGTAGACGGTACAAATTATTTTACAACCTCTCCCCGAAAGAGGCATCATCAAACAGTCGATGACACACCTTCGAGAGATATTATGCAATGGAAGCATGTGTGACCAACTATGGCGTATGGGTGTTTAGGTCGATGAACAAAAAAAAAAAAAAAAGGGTCGTTAGGATTGTATCAAAAAAGCAATTATGAGGCTTGAGAATTATGGAAGATCCCGCTAAAGCCTTTTGACACACATTCGGTAAAGGCAAACCACAACTGACGCCTGTCCGTCTAAATCTATAAGCGGTTCGTAAACCTATTTGTGGTAGGTTTACAGGCCACTACCTACGTCTGAACGCCCTGAGATCGAGTTTCGAAATTGAGACCGTCACGAGATGCCCATTCTGAGGCTTCACGCCATCCTGATCCAGCTGAAGACCGTATTGCCTCCTTGTTAGTAGAGCTCACCGAGATGGAAGGAACAACACATACCTTCTTGAGGCTGGATGGCAATGAAGCCAGGCTGGAACTGAGTCGGCAAACAAACTGGACAGCTATCCTGGAATGTGTTTACGTACCGTCTCAGACGTGTCGAAAATGGTAAGAGAATCCATGGAAGCATCCTCTTCGGAGTACAGGTCCTCAGAGAATTTGCGCCATAGGCAGTAAACCTGACCATTGTACGGAGGGAGACATACTTCACCGGTTACCTGGGAGTATTAGACAACAAAGTTTACCATAGAGAGAATCATTTATACACTCTCTACAGCGTGCGGCGGCTCATACCCGCA
>JABCKB010000129.1:0-115351 GCA_013184455.1 Fusarium continuum | reverse complement strand
AAAAAAGGTTTTTCTAGGGGGGGTTAGGGGGTTATGCAGATAAGCACGTGATACTAAACGCACAGCCGGTTGTGCGGGTAAGAGTCCCCACCACCAGCCTTGCCCAGCCCAGCTAAAGAACGCCAAGCCTAAGTGGCTGGCTTTTACACCCAGTACGTAGTGCGGTTGGTCAATTAGACATCTGAGAGTGGATATGCTCACGTCATTACCTCACCAGGTAACTGCCGCACATTGAGCTTCGGTTCGCCCCCCAAGCTCTCAGCAACTTTATTGAATATGCGCGAGCTTCGGTCTCTAACATTGATAAGTCACTGCGCAAAAACCTTTCTGATAAACCTAATCGTTTACTCTATCAATTGCAAGTCACTGCTAACGAGCTTTCGCACTTGTCAGATAGGGCGGTAAAAGAGCGGCAGAAAAAGGGAAAACCCAGACCAAAAAAAAACAAAAAAAAAAACAAAAAAAAAGGGACAGCGACTGGCTGGCACTGCTCGGAGAATCGATCTTTGAGATTATCGATCTGACGGCCGGGTACCTAAACCGCGCTTTACCTGATCAGTATGCTGAGCGACACCCCAAACTTGGCATCCTCCACGGCACATGGCAGTATGTAGAGTTTTACGGATAGTGTTGCAAAACACCGTCCCTGCAGACGTCCAAAATGGTCGGGTTGAAGATATTTTGACAACAAAGACGCGTAACCAGAATAAGTACTTCTTGTACATTGAGAATTCCATGATCCTACGCGGTAACACATAAGATAACGCATCCACCACGAAAGAACGGGGGAGCCTTGCCTACGTCACTCACTGTTACGCTTATCGCTCACATCCTGTTCCCGCCGGATATCGCGAATGCCAGGGTAGTGAAAAATGAAATCAGGGCCCCGATCTGCATAGTACATGCTCAACCGGCACATGCGGCACATTAAGAGAATTAGCCCTCAGGGCCCTTTAGGCATTGACGGTTTCTAAGCCTTCCTGCAGCCGGATCCGGCCGGCGGAGCTCCCTGAACTCCATCTTTCCGCCGCCGGACGGCCCCACCCCGTTCAAAACTCGTACCGAACAACAATTCTAAACAGTCGCCGCATCAACGCTCTTCGCGCGGTAGCGGCGGCCACATGAAAAGATTAATTATTCCTGGGACAGGAGTTGGCAGAGTGTAAATCAAGATGAAACCTGGTCTGGCACCAATCTCTTGGAAGTGATTGCCGACACGATCTAGCAGCTGATCATTTCCTATCTTTTCACTGTTGAGTCGCTTTAACTTTTAATCCCAGTTCAAGATACTGACTTTTCTCTACCTATCTAGATGTCGACCAACTTACTGATAACAATCAAACGTCATACAGGTTTCGGCTCCCTCGTTTAGAATATCTCAACTTCGGCAACACCGAAGATGGTTACCGGAGTCGGTGAAGAGCTTTTTTGGCCTTAGATCCCCGCCAATGCCCCGCTCTGGCTAGGCTCGTTCGATGCTCAACCAGTTTTCTCCCTAGCTAGCTCTCGCCGCCGCCGTCGCAAGTCTTGGTGTTTTGATCCACCCACCAGCCTTGCTGAGAGCGTAGAGACTTCAACCAATCAACATCGCGCCCTTCTTGTAGGAGGGTACTTACAGAAGCTGAAAGAGTACATCAAGTGAAGGCTGGACACCATGTATCTCGAAAGTATCCGCACTGTACACTGCCTCAAAGGACCCTTCCGTGATCCGGCACCCCACTTTGAGCTGATGTCCGTCCCATTTGATAAAGATCTCAATCGCCTCGATTCTTGAGTTCAAAGAGTTCTCTTTCTTCTAGATTTCAAGGCGCATCTCATTCCTCCTAAGTTCCAATTCATTGGCATCCATTGACATCACTTGGCCGACTGAACTCAGTTCTCTCACTGGGCATACTGCTTCTCATTTAAACATACCTACAAAATGACAACCGAGTTTCTTCCCGCTTCCGCCAGTTCTGCCTACGACTACATCATCGTGGGCGGTGGCACGGCTGGCTGCGTTCTGGCTTCTCGTCTCTCCTCCTACCTCCCTGAGCGCAAGGTCCTGATGATAGAGGCTGGCCCCTCAGACTTCGGTCTTAACAATGTCCTGAACCTCCGAGAGTGGCTATCTCTTCTTGGTGGTGATCTCGACTATGACTATCCCACAACTGAGCAGCCCAATGGCAACAGCCACATCCGACACTCACGCGCCAAGGTCCTTGGTGGATGCTCCTCTCACAACACTCTGATTTCTTTCCGTCCTTTTCGCCACGATATGGATCGCTGGGTTGCTCAAGGCTGCAAGGGTTGGGACTTCGAAACAGTCATGCGAAACGTCGACAACCTGCGCAATCAGCTGAACCCCGTCCACCCTCGACACCGTAATCAGCTCACCAAGGACTGGGTCAAGTCCTGCTCCGAGGCCATGGGTATCCCCATCATCCACGACTTTAACCACGAGATTTCCGAGAAGGGCCAGTTGACCCAAGGCACTGGCTTTTTCTCCGTTTCTTACAACCCCGACACCGGGCACCGCAGCAGTGCTTCCGTTGCTTACATCCACCCTATCCTTCGCGGCGATGAGCGACGGCCCAACCTGACAGTTCTTACCGAGGCTCATGTTTCAAAGATCATTGTCGAGAACGATGTCGCTACCGGTATTGTAGTGACACTCAAATCTGGCGAGAAGCATACCCTTCAAGCCCGCAAGGAGACCATCTTGGCCGCCGGTGCGGTAGATACCCCCCGACTTCTCCTTCACTCTGGTATCGGCCCCAAGGCCCAGCTCGAGGACCTCAAGATTCCTGTTGTCAAGGACATCCCAGGTGTCGGCGAGAACCTTCTAGATCATCCCGAGACCATCATAATGTGGGAGCTCAACAAGCCTGTTCCTGCCAATCAGACTACCATGGACTCTGACGCCGGTATCTTCCTCCGACGCGAGCCTAAGAACGCCGCCGGCAACGACGGTGATTCGGCTGATGTCATGATGCATTGCTACCAGATTCCCTTCCACCTCAACACCGAGCGACTTGGATATCCTGTCATCAAGGACGGCTACGCCTTCTGCATGACACCTAATATTCCTCGCCCTCGCTCTCGTGGCCGCATTTACTTGACATCGGCTGATCCTAGTGTCAAGCCTGCTCTTGATTTCCGATACTTCACTGATCCCGAGGGTTACGATGCTGCCACGCTTGTCTACGGTATCAAGGCTGCTCGCAAGATTGCTCAGCAAAGCCCTTTCAAAGACTGGCTCAAGGAGGAGGTGGCTCCTGGTCCCAAGATTCAAACTGACGAAGAGATTAGTGAGTACGCTCGCCGTGTCGCTCACACCGTCTACCACCCTGCTGGCACCACCAAGATGGGCGATATCGAGCGAGACGAGATGGCTGTCGTCAATCCTGAGCTCAAGGTCCGCGGCATCAGCAAGCTCCGTATTGTCGACGCTGGCATCTTCCCTGAGATGCCTACTATTAACCCTATGGTGACTGTGCTCGCTGTTGGCGAGCGAGCAGCTGAGCTCATTGCTGCGGAGGAGGGTTGGAAGCCCAAGCACTCCCGATTGTAAACAATCTTCAGGTGATCTCTTGAATATCTGTTTGAATGGCTTGCCTTTAGAACGTAAATGTTATGGATAACTGTATGACTAGATGATTAGCGCATGATTGCATTATCGCAGCGAGTATTACTTACATAGGAAGTAGTTAAAAATTTCAAGTCGTATGTCCAACTACCAATCTCCGGATACTTGGGATCGATTGCCATGATTTATTTATTCACTGTTTCGGCTTAGTGTCGGGTTGTGTTTGCCCCCGACGTGGCCTTGCACAGCTCCACCATGCTAGTGTTTGCCGCGGCGGCTCAGAAAAACAGGCACGGCGGGCCGGCGACTTTCCACCACTAGATCAACCGGAATGCCCAGCTAGATGTGTCGTTGAAGGATAGATTCAAGATGAGTCGATTCTATTTGCCGCGAGGGAACATAAACTTTGTGCGGATGGCCAAACTCCAATGGGAGTTTCCAATGCATCTATGCAAGGTATTCTTCTCGATTGTGCTCTCGGCGGCCGATAGGGATTCGACGATACTGTTAGGCGACGATTAGTGGCAAGATGGCAGATGATTGATATGGCATTGCGCGTTATTATGCAAGTTGCCCCTTCTCGAGCCTCGTGTGGCCATTTGTCGACCCTTTGCGCAATCGATATTGTTAGCTAGCTGTCATGGCGAGAGCGCTTGTTCTGTAAATGGGCGGGTTATGGGCCGTACAGCCGTGCGTCCATCAGCTGCTCCAAAAGGAAAAGTGTGGGGTACAGCCGGGGTTTCGGGACGGAGCGTTCAGCACGAAGTGGGTGGTTCGACGGATGGCAGGGCCGAAACGTGCCTGGAGATCCGTCCATGGCGGCAGCTGCGCCTTTGTGCAGGGTCCTTCGCTCTATGACCTTCTACTCCTCAGTGGGAGCACTGATAGTGTATCTTCCGGGGCGACAGATGAGACCGTCTTAGCAGAGCCCCGGTCCGGCCAGCCGCCTGCTAAAGAGGTCTCGATCGGTAAGGGCCTGGCCTGATGTTCGTTATTCAGTGAGGTTTATAGAAGAAGCGCTGCAAGCTCTAAACAGGGACAAATGTTTGCTTTGCCTTGCTCTCGAGTCTTTGCAATTTGATGAACGAACCAGTTTTACGCACTGCCGCGTACATAAGGCTGGGGTATTCATGCTGCAAGGGGTTTTCTCTTTCTTTTTAGACCATCAACAACCTAAGCACAGGCGATAACCTTATCGAGAAGCAAACCCGCCATCAGCGCCTGCACCTCGAAGCCCTTAACTACGCGACAAGATTGAAGGCAAGAGAAGAATGGCTACACCGTCGGTCGACCTACCACCACCGTGTGAAGAAGAGGTTGCTACGCCTATACTGGATCACGCTCAAGGATTGGCGTCTGCGATTGGAGCAGCGGCCGTGGCGGCTGCAGCAGTAGGAGATGGTCTTACACATGGACTCGGCAGAATCGCGTACGGGAGACCATACGATAGTCACATGTCGCAAGAAGAGGGTCAAGGCGACGAGATAGAGCAAAAGGATGCACGTGAAGCCAAACAACAAAGAAGCCTAAGGGAAGCTCAAGAGAAGTGGGATGCTGCAACCGCAGTAGCAATAACAAGGGTCGAAACCGTTACAGCGGCAGAAAGCGGAGGAGGAAGAGTAGAGTGGGAGGGCCGGGAAGGAGGAGGGCCTGAAGGGGTGCACCTGCCGCCCAGAAAAGGCGCTGATGTGGCAGGTCAACAGGTCAGAGCTGCTCTTTCCCGCTCCCGCCTTGGTTGTTCAAACCCCTCCAGTTCAGGCTCACTGTCAGGCGCATCCCCATACAACACCAGTATCAACACTGCTGCTGCATCTACCAACAACTTCAACTTCACACAGACTGGCCGCGTTACCAAAGCCCGCCATCGTACCTCTCTTTCGGCACCAATCGCGGCGTCGCTCGTGAGCGCTGCTGCCACAGAGAGTGCCAGATTATCTTACGAGGCCAAGCTCAACGCGGCTTTAGCTGTGAATACACCAGGCGCAATGGTGGGCAGTCAGTCAAGCACGACTACGACAGCTATACCCTCGTTCCAGTCGAACGGCTTGTCGTCCTTGTCGCCAAAGCCTAAGACAAACGGACCCACACCAACTATCGGTACCTCTTCCACAGACAAACATCTTCCCGTGGTTTCCTTTTGGGGCCCTGAACCAATCGCCCTGCCCTCCCGCTTCGCGCGCATCAAGCGCAACCTCATCCGCGGCCATGAAGCTGAGCTTGAAGCTAGTTGGGCTCGCCTCATCAAGGCGCTACGTAAAGAGGTCAGTCATATTGAGGACCTAGGCGCTCACCTGATTCCTTCAATCGAGTTCGGTGATCTTGATGACTCTGTTCAGACTGCCCGTTTTGGACATGACCTGAGGCGCTACGGTGTCGGGGTCATTCGCAAGGTTGTCCCAAGGGCAGATACCGATACTGCTGTTCGCGAGACGGTTGACTATCTTGACAGCAAGCATCATATAAAGGCATTACAACATGACCCGGCTTGTTTTGATTTCTTTTGGACTCCGGCTCAGGTCCGCTCAAGAGCGCACCCCAATGTCCTCAGCGCCCAGCGCTTTATGATGGGCCTGTGGGAGACCAGCCCGGACGACCAGCTTGTCACACGACTTCCCATCACCTATGTTGATCGTATACGCGTACACGGAAATGGGGAGAACCAGTCTAGCAGTCTGAATGTGCCGCCGCTGGAACCACCGCAATCCGCCGACGACTGGATTCAAGCTTTGCAGTCATCTGCAGGAATTACCGCCCAGGTCGATAATGGATCCCTTGAGCGCTGGGAGCCCGATGGTTATCAGCATGCGGGGACCTACAACCGCATTTTCCACGGCCAGTGGGAAGACTACGACCCATGGAAATGTACCAGTCGGACTTCTGTTACGACTGACCTTTACAATGGCTACGGTGCCTGCACCATTTTCCGCATGTTCCAGGGAATTTTAGCACTCTCCACCGTCGAGCCAGGCATGGTCCGTCTCTTGCCCTCACCCAAGCTTGCGACGGCTTATTACCTGCTTCGGCCGTTTTTCACAACCAAAAATCCTCCACCAGAGAATCGCACTGGGCCTGAGTGGGAGGCGTATCTTGCTCCCGATAACTGGAAGTTACAAACAGAGCCTGATTCCATCATTCATGGAGCTGTTCCCGGACATGCTCAGAGAATCACTGAAACCTGGCACCCTCACCTGCATTTGAGGAATAGTATGATCACATTGCCGACACTGCAGCCTGGCGACTATATACTCTGGCATCCAGATCTTCCTTACTACCTCTCTAGCAATAACTATGGCCTCAAGACACCTAGCGGTAGCAAGAGCGAGGTCAGCATGCTTGTGTACGTTCCAGCAGCTCCACTTACTCAAACAAATGCACTTTATCTTGCGCGACAGAGGAAAGCATTCCAAAGGGGCCATCCAGGCCCAGATTTCGATTCTACAGGGAGGGGAATAGTTGAAGAGGATGCCGAAACACGACCTGGTGAAAAGGAGATCGCTGAAGTTGGGGGGCCAGCTTCATTGCAGGCCATGGGTCTTGCCCCATGGGAAGTCGCAGGTACCCGTTCTGGAACACCACCGTCCGACAAGGCCAGGCCCAAGAGTGAAGAGGATGTCGAGATGGATGTCGATGTCGATGGCAGAAGCCTAACAAGTGCATCGTCGATTTCCCGTGCTGAGGCCGAGGTCATACGGTTAGCTAACATTATCCTCTTTCCCGATAGATCTATGCTAGGATATTCGGTATGAACAAACGATGCGCTGTTTTTCACTATTTAATATCTGGGGTTTTTTTCTTCTTCTTCTTTTATTCTTTTCTTTTATTCAAATTTCCCACCTCTCATGGCATACCGACTGGGTCGAGATATTCAGGACGTTGCTTTCAACACTACACAGGAGGTCGGCAGGCCGCATCATCAAGGAGTTGGGGAGTTGACCCAACAACTAAGATTAGACATCTTTAGTTCTAATTTGCATATACTAAAACGCATTTTTCTCCTGTTGAGGACACCAACTCTAATTCTAAATCCTCGTACGCTAAGTGTTGAATTCAATAATCTATATTATCCCAGCCTATGGAGACAATCATCCAGCAATCTTTGCCAATATGCTTGCGATGCTGGAAGCCAAGATAACAGCCTGGTCCTGTGATATTTGCTGCTGCGAGCCAAAAACGCCAATGCCAAGATGCCTACCCTCGATGGAAGCTTCAATATCGATGGCCATCTGTAGCAGCCAAGGTTAGTTATCGATGCTTGTGCATAAGGCTCAACGACTTACTCGGATATCGTCATTGACAGTATTTTCTTGAAGGCCCGCCTGAAATAGAGTCGGTGCTAGGTCGTGTATATTGTTACCAGCATCCTTTTTGGATAGTAATGTGATCAAGTTCTCGGCTGCATCCGTGCCGTTAGGAAGGCTAAGGAAATTCACAAATGAAGTTATTCGAATACCCGTCCATTGGGCAATCTCCCAAAGTCCGACGTTTGATCGCCCGTCAGATGTGATCTGGTGAATATCTCTCTGAATGTTTGCTGCAACATCACCCAGAGGTTGATCATTAGGTGAGTCAACCCTCAAAGGAACGAGGTTCAAGGTTGGATAGGTTTGTGGAAGGTCATCGTTGGCTGCGCCTCGATTGGCAAGATACACGCCGAATACGACTGACCTAACTTCCGGAATATCGATGTGTCTGGCAAGAACTCTGGAGTAGGCTGCAAGGAACAAAGACTGGATGGAAACGCCAAGATGAGTGGCAAGTGCCTGGATCTGACGGATGTCTGGGATAGCTGACCTGTCGAAGTGCGAAATCCGCTGCTTGACGTCAACTTGCGACTCGGCGAAAATGGGACTGGAAGAGGTGTCCTTTAAGTATGCAGTCCAAAAACCTCGTCTAGCATTACGGGCCGCGTCCGTGACCTGGCGCATCGTAAACTGCTTCCATTGTGAAAAGCCCACATCCTCAACGGTGGCGGCACCTCTCAGCAACTCGGACAACCGTTGAAATAGTGCTGGAAGACTGATCCCATCATACAGAGCGTGGTGAATTCTTAGCCACAATACCCATGTGTGCTCGTCTTGTTGTGTGATGTGCGCTGCTACTGGAGGTCGAGCACGTTCGTTTGATTCATTTCCTAGTCGCGACTCCGACAGTGAAAACTGGTGGTGTTTGAGGATTACCTGTATGAAAGGGACAGTCTGAGACTTTGTGGCAACGAAACATGTCCGCAAGAGGGGTGTTTCGGACACAAGTTTGTCCCAAGCTTGCTGGATGTCTCTTGGACCGGCCGATGTCTTGATTTGGCACGGAAACTCGGGGAAGAACACAGACCCTTTTGCTTTTTGCCATGCACTCAACATGTAGACTTGCATCGGCAGTGCAGGCAGTACTCCTGCGTGGTCATTGTCAATGCCATTGGTACTGAGCAGCTCTTCCACGTTGACGTCTTTAGGAGGTTCCCATTCTTCGACCGTCTCCGGTGTCTGCAAGGCATTCATTTTCTTGACACTGGCCCGCTGGGCCATTTCTGGAATACTTGAGGCATTGACGAGATCTTGAGGTCGGAGATTAATGCCCGTCTTTCGCAAAAGAGACGACACCTTGATGGCGCTGATCGAATCAAGTCCAAGGTGATAAAGACTATCCGAGGCCTTGATGGAGGAAACTGGAACATCGGAGACTTGGTGAAGAACTTCTCGAATACCTTCTTCAGTTTGATTCCACTCCATGGCTTCATCCGTTGATAGATCGACAGAAGTGCCGGTTTCGGAACCTGTGCCGTTGCCTAGAGCGACTGGGGGCATACCGCATATAGATACGCCTTGCTCTTCGAAAGACAGAATCTCAGGAGTGCTCGTCTCCATAAAAAAATCCATGACTCTGTCTAGTGTCTCCAGGAGACTCTCGGGAGCCCCATCCCAGCTACATTGTGGCTGAAAGGCGAGTCTCCAGACCAGGGTGTCGGATACAGCTTCGGCCTCCACGCAAAGAGGATACTCAGTAGATGAAGACCCTTCAACAGAAGTCAGTAGAGGGTGTTTTGATGACTCGTTTGATGATGGTGATTTTTGGAATATGAACAACGTGTTGAATAAGCCTTGTCCGCCGGCTTTGGCTGCTAATTGGGCTTTGCGAAGTGGGTAGTGCTGGAAGTCTCGAATGTCGTTCATGTTATCCTCCAGATACCGAAGGAATTCAGGCGCTGAGCCATGTAGGATACACCGCAGGGCGACTGTATTCATTGTCGGAAACACGAGGTTATCGGCCCCATCAAAGTCTCTTCCCGACAGAACAGTGCCGAATGTCACGTCAAGGCATTTCATCTGGCGTGCCAACACGATTGCCCAACAAGCTTGGCAGAGAACCTGTAGACTAATGGACAGTCTTTTGCAGGCCGAGTCAACTTCGAGCAGGCTGATCTTCGACACATGCTCAAGCCTTTGCAACGAGCTGTCACTTGTAGATAGGTTTCTCTCACGCATGGGAAGGATCGAGGGCGAAGCTTCCTCCAGGTACTGCATCCAAAAGTCCTGAGCCTTTCGATTTTCAGACTCCAACACTCTGGTCAGGAACGGTTCAATGGGAGGGCGTGTAATTGGCCCTCCATCATAAAGTGCCTGGAGGTCTCGGAAAAGTAAACTCAAAGACCATCCATCGTAGAGTGCGTGGGCCATTGAAAGAACCATGTGGCGTTCAGAACCCATATTCACCATCCTCAGTTGAAACAGATGCTTTTCTCCCTGCCCGTCCTTGGCGGATGCTTTTGCGGCAGCAATGATTTGACGCAAGTCATCAAGGTCCTCGACTGTTGCGACCTCAAGATCGAGATTGATCGGTTCCCACACAACTTGGCAATATGTCACGTCGAGATCTTTTTTGTCTACTTGGACGAACCCCGTTCTCAGAATTGGTGTACAATTGATGAGTTCCTTCCAAGCCTTGTTGAGCCTTGCGGTGTCGACGTTCTTGGACACTCGCAGAACATCGTGGTTAAAGTAGGATTCGTAATCAGATTGAATCATTCCTGCCACCAATGACTCTTGGAGATGAGTGGGTGGAAGAACAGACTCAACGTCATCCATCTTCATACCTGAAGCTTCAAGGTGCTCGCGCAGCTTGCTCTTAGCATGCATCAGCGAAATGTCCTCTGCAGAATCTGGCAACTTGCGAGTTAGATCACCCAAATCGACAAGCATTTTTTCAATCGTCTGGAGGCGCATAATATGTGAAGGTGCCAGGTTAATGTCCTTGTTCTTGAGTTTGGCTGAAAGTTTGATTACATCAATGCTGTCGAGACCGAGTTCCAAGATCGATATAATTTCGGTGATGTCCGATGGGGAAGTATCAGCCAGCAAAGCGATTTCATCCCGCATCACTCGAGCTTCCTGGCTCCATTCGAAGTTGCTCCGTGTCTGTATTGGGCTAGGTTCGTCGTGGGCATTATCAGCATTTAGCTGCTCGACTTCAGGAATAGGCACCTCGCTCTCTGGTGACCGTGCAGCTAACTCCGCATAGTGCTCGAGCTCATCAAGGATGCCATTCAGATGTGATGAAGATGCTACTTGCCCTTGCGCGACAAGAACAAGCCGAAGTCTGCCTGACTGGGTGTAGACAGCTTCAAACGCAAGAGGATAGTCGGGGCTAGCATGGCTATCTGCAACTTCGAAAGGCAAACCTCCCTTGTCAGGAGCCGCCTCTATCTGATAGGTGAAGAGATTATCGAACAAGGCCCTGCCGTTGGAGCACCACTTCTGGATATCCTTCAAGGAGACGTGTTGAAAGTCGAGAACGGATGCATTAAACTCATGACATCGGCGGATGAGGGACGCCCAACTCTCGTGCTTAACTGCACCATAATAGAAAGGTACGGTGTTGAAAAGGGGCCCAACAGTGTTCTCTACCCCAGGAAGATCAATCGCTCTTCCAGACACAACGATACCGACAGTGGGATGGCTTTGGACGAAATTTCCCAATACGGAAATCCACAATGCCATGACCACAGATTGAAGTGTAACATTGTGGGAAGAACGAATCGTCTCTAGGCTCGTAATGGATATATCGCGCTCAGCAGTGGCAGCCGGTTCGGATGCGTTGTTTCCGTGTTGCATGATTGAAACAGAAGACCAGCCTTTCAGATGTTGCTCCCAGAAATTACGGCAACTGCTGTGCCTTGCCAGAGGGCCATGGCTCAGAGCTTCAAGGAATGATGGGGCATGGGGTGAACCAACATCTGCATAGTTTGCAGCGACTCGATTTACCATGAGATCAAAGCTGTTACCATCATAGAGAGCATGGAAGATGTGAACACTAAGCAATCTGGATGTGGGTGTCTCGACATACGACAGTAACAAGGGTTGCGTAATTGAAGACTCGTTCCGCTGTATCCAGCACTTTTTCTCGTCTGCAAGATACGCATCAACCTGCGCGTCTGATTCAAGAGTCTGTGACGTCCAAGGCAAGGGAGGATTTCGCAAGGCGACTTGTAAGAATCCGTCTGTGGTGGGTACAAAAGCACTTCTAAGAATGCTCTCTGATCGTACCAAGTCAGTCCATGCTTGTCGCAGCTTCTCTGTCGACGTGGTCTGATTAAGCCTCAACTCAAAGTTATTGAAGTAAGCACCAGGCTGACTGCCAGTCATCGATCGCGAGATGATGCCTTGTTGTAGCGGCGAGCACGGTGCAATGTACTCGATATCGGCTGGTTCAACGTTGAGGCTTCGACAGACCATGCCACGATGACGATGGCCGTACGCCTGGATAGACTGCTTGACCTCTCGAACAAGCTTCTCTCGGTGGGTGGAGCTGTTTTTGGCCAACAAGTTTGCAAGATCGCCGATGATGGGGTTCTTAAGCAGGATGGCCGGAGAAGCGGCTTTGAGGCCGCAAGATTTGAGAAGAGATGAAAGTCTGAGGGCTGTGATTGAGTCTACACCAACATCAAAAATACTTGTCGATGAAGAGATATCATTTTGGTTGATGTTGCTGAATTGCGCAACAGTCTCGATCACCCTGCTCATGATTTTCTGTGCTCCTTTAGAAGGGAGGGCCGTTGTAGCACGGGAGAGCTCCATGAGCTTTTCTGGGGCTAGTTCGCTGAACAGCCTCTTCAGATCCTTGATCTCAGCTTTGTTGTTTGAAGAGAGCGGGATGTACCCAAGAGTTAGAATGTATGTCGGGACCATGTATCCTGGAAGTTTGGCGCGACAAGCTTCCTTCGCTTGGGCGCCCAGGCCATCTTGATCTGGCAAGATTTCAAGCGGCCCCTTGGTGAAGCGTTGGCCTACAACGAATGTTACCAGTACGTCCTTCCCACTGGTTCCATGTCGAGTTACAATCGTCGCAGCGTCTTGAATATCAGGAACGTCAGTGCGAATGATGTGATTGATCTCGGCAATCTCCAGTCGCTGGCCGCGCAGCTTGACTTGGTCGTCGGCTCGGCCGAGGAAATCAAAACAACCATCATACAACAGACGAACAAGATCTCCGGTCCTGTAAACTCTTTCACCAAATTCTGTAAGAGTCGGGAATCGTTCTTGTGTGAGCTCGGGTCGGTTGAGGTAGCCTTTTCCTACCAGCCTACCTGACACGCAAAGCTCACCAACACCACCGCGGAAAACTGGTGTGTTTGTGTTCTGTCTAAACACAAATGAACCGACGTTGGGGAACTGCTTGCCAATGTTACTGGGTCGGCCGTTGACGGGTACGCGCTGAAACATGGTAACACCAATGGTGGCCTCGGTCGGGCCATAGGCGTTGTAGATTACAGCTTTCGGTCCCCAAACGTCCAGAATTTCCTGCTTGAGCTGTTCTCCGCCAGTGATGAACACGCCGCGACAAAGGCTGGGGACTTCGTCAGGGTGTGTCAGCCGTGCAAGACTCGGTGTCAGGTCAATGTGTGTAATTCCTAACTTGTTGATGGCGGCAGTCAGGTCATCCAGAACGAGGTCTTTCGGAGCAGCGACAACAGCCATGCCCACAGACCAGCTCCAATACTGCTCCAGCACAGAAACATCAAAGTGAAGCGCTGCAAATTGAAGCCAGCGTGATTCGTCGTTCCAGTGACCTTTGAATAGGTCCTGGAAAGCCATCATTGCTTGAACGGCATTATCGTGGGTGATCTCACAGCCTTTGGGTGTTCCTGTAGTACCAGATGTGTAGAGGCAATAACAAGTGGCAGAGGAAGAGATGGTTGGCTGCAACACGAGCTGATCTTCGCTCACGGCATTCAAACACTCCGTCTCTACTTCAACAATAGTAGTTTTTGCTTCAAAATCGAGTTCCTCTGAGCGTTTTGTGAGCAGACAAGGCGCTTTAGAATCTTCAATGATGAACTCCTTTCTCGCTTTCGGCGCAGACGGATCAAGGGCAACGAACGAGCAGCCAGCTTTGAGAATGCCTAGAATGGAAAAATACGCCTCGGGGCACTTGTCGAAATGAATCGCAACAATGCTGCCAGGGATTACCTTGTTGTGGAGCAAGTTGGCGACCTTGTTTCCCATGAAATTGAGCTGACGATAGTTCCATTGCTGTTTGCGGCATGCATCACCGTCAAAAGCCGACACAAACTCTAGAGCGGTTTTGCTTGGGTGAACAGCTGCTCCCAGCTCAACAAACTGGTGTAGCAATTTCACGGGAGCTTCAAGGACTGGCACAGGTGCTGGGAGCATAGAATATAGGGCAGGGGCGTGTTCCAAAGCATCATCTTCGACGCCGGTACCATTGCAGGCGATTTGGCTTAGTGAAGCGTCGAATTGCTTCATCATGAGCTGTGCTTGCTCACGAGGAAGAATGTCATTGTAATACGTGATGCACAGACGGATCTGGTCCCTTTCTGTTGGCTCAATCTCCAATGAGACTGGATACTCAACCTTTGCCTCGTCGCTCACCAACTTCCACGGCACGGGCGACGACTCGGTATTTGGCAATTTCTGGTAGGCGATGAGAGTGTCAAAGATTCGGCCAGCTGGGTAGCCCAGCCATTTCTGCACTTTGCTAAGTGGCGAGAATTGATGCTTGTGAAGGTGCTGGTTGTAGTCCATCATGTAGTTGACCAGATTAGCATTGGAAGGAACGTTTTTTGCCACGATAGGGACTGTGTTGAGGCATGGAAACGCGGTATCTTCTGTCTCGTCGGAGGTTCTTCCAGATAGCGCAACACCGAATACCACCGAGGTCTCGCCCAGATAAGAAGCTAGCACACGGGTCCAAGCTGCTTGGATGACTGCTTGTATTGTTACATTTGAAGCTTGAGTCGATTGCTTGAGTTGTGTGAACGACAACGATGCGACGGTTGCATCAACCAGCACGCGTCTTTCTGGTACCCGCAACGGTGTCATTATAGGAAACTTATTGATGACCGTCTTACTGGCTTTAGCCTCCCAAAACGTCTTCTCAAAAGACTGCTCGTCCAATGAATTGCTTAGGATAGCAGACACCGTAGGTTCAATTCTCGAAACTGGAGGTAGTTGCTTGCCGCCGATAACCTTTGAGAGGTCATCAAGCATCAGGTGAAGTGTGGGTGCATCATAAAGCGCATGATGAGCAATGAGATTCATGGTAGTTTCCTGAGAATTTTGTGTCAAAACCACGGTCCAAGGAGGGCAATATAATGAAGGAAGAACGGTTTCACTGGCGTCTGTCTTCAATTGCAAGAGGTCGATTGTCTCGTCACCGTCGAGATGTACCACTTTCAGGGGTGTTTCTATCGAGCCTGACGCATATCTGACCATGGCGAACGAGGTGTCAGGGTGGTTGACAGGTACGAAACCAGTCCTCAACATGGAGTGTCGCTCTTGGAGCAACTGCCAACCCCTCTCAAGGCTCCGCAGTGGGATATCTTCTGTGATGATGTACCTCACTCCGTTGAGGTAGTGGTCACCTCCTGACTCAATAAAGGATGCCAACATGGCAGACTGAACCGGCGTACAGGGCAGAATCGCTTCAATCTTTGCTACTTCGGGCAACTGACCAATGACCTCTGTGGAAACCTGGCGTGAAAATCGATCGAGGTCATACTTCTGCAGGTCTTCGGCATTAGACCTTGAAGAATTCTCTAGTAACTTCGCAGCTATCTTAGAGCAGCTCGGACACTCAATCACGTCAGAGGCTGATATAACAAAACCGCGCTGGCGGAGGATCGAAGCCACTTGGACGGCGTTGATGCTATCGAGGCCTAGCTGGAAGATGGTCGTACGGCGATGGATCTGCTGACCATCTACTCCTGCAAGCGTTGCCAGAACCTGCCGGACCTGCAATTCAAGCTCACTCCATTCTTCCTTCTTGGTAGATGGCGGCGCTGCAATGTCATCCTTCTCGTGCCGTGGTCCAAGTTGCACCAACACTGAGTGTAAAGCGTCAGGAAGGTTGGCTCTGTTTGCAGAGGTCGCATGAGGAGCCGCCAAAATGGCTCGCAGTGTGAGCTTGAAAACATCGGCCATGGCTGTGGCAATTTCCTCGGTCACAATACTCATGTCCCGGTGGATATTGATGATAAGTGAGTTCAAGCCCGGGCAAGGGACAATCTCGCACACCAGAGGGATATCCATATCTCCAGAATCGCCCTCGAGCGTCCAAACGTTCTTGTCTATGTCCTGCAAAGGCTTCTGCAGAAGCATGAGTGTGTCAAATATATGTTTGCCGGTGCGGTTGATAGTTCGTTGAATGAGCCTTAGCGGAGTGAACTGATATGCGAGCAGCTCTGCGTTCAGCTTTTGCAAGTACTTCACTGTATCAATATTACTCGATGTTTCCGGAAGGTCAACTCGGATGGGAATTGTATTGAAGCAGGGTGCCACCAGCCTGTCGAGGCCTTCAATATCAAGAGTACGACCGCTCACGACGTTTCCAAAACATACGTCGGAACGTCGATAGGCTATTGAAAGAACGGTAGCCCAACTCGCTTGACAAACCGAAAGCAGAGTCGTCCCGAGATCGCGAAGCCGAGCTAGAAGATCGGTGAGGGGAAGATCCATGGATGTTGTGTAGGTGCTCTGATCTATTTCACTCGTATTCGTTTGAGGGAAAATTGCCGATGGCCGATAGCCTTGGAAATGCTGCTGCCAAAATTGTTCCGTATCGGTAGGCAAATTGGTGGATATTTTCAGGAACTGACTATAGGACACCGGTGGTGGTAATTCCTCACCACCAGCGAGAACCTCCACTTCTTTCAGAAGTCGCTCCATCGCCACACCATCGTAGAGTGCATGGTGGCAGATAAATGATAGAAACTCGGATCCTCGATAGCGCAGCAGCGCCAGAGACACTGGCGGGGTCCTCGAATCAACTGGATCAGGGAGAGTCTTAAGATGTTCTTCAATCGTCCCATCAAAAGACAATTCATTCACATCAAACGTCTTCCATGGGATTGTCCAGTCATTGAGAACAATCTGAGCAATAGCACGCCGATGGTCTGTTGTGGTAGCAAAACAAGTCCGGAGAATGTCATGTCTATCGGACATTGTCTTCCAGTAAGATTTCATTACTTCAGACCCTGTTGTCAAGCGTAGGAGCACCTTGTTATAGTATCCTCTTTGGCCTCGAGAAAGCATCGCTTCTTGCAAGGGCGTACAAGGTAATATCATCTTAATGGTCTTGGACTCCTGGATGAATGCTTTCTTAATCAGGTCAGCAAAAGCAGCGGGCAAGAATTCCTGAAGGCCGTCAGCAGGCGCTTCCTCCTGATGCGTGGTCTTGCAATCAAGACATCGCGCCAGTTGCGCAACAGTTGGATTTTGCAGAATATCGGACACTGCGACTCGGGTTCCGAGCTTTGAGCTGAGAACCCGAGCAAGGTCAATGGCAGAGATTGAGTCAATGCCGAGGAGAGTGAAGGGTGTCCATCGACCAAAGTCGTTTCTGGACACATTTGTCGATTCTGAGATAGCTGTCGCGATTGTCAAGTCCGTCTCGCTCCAATCACCTTCTTCTTGGGCATCTGGGGATGCTTTCGACGCCGCTTCAAGATACTTCTGGTCCAGTGTGTCGAAACACGTGCGTAACCGGCGTTTATCCATCTTCCCGCTCGAGGTGATGGGTACTGAAGAGATAGGAATGAGGTAAGAAGGTACCATATACGCAGGGAGGCGTGATTGCAGGTGTGCGACCAGGGTTTGTTGGGTTTCGGTGTCTATCTCCAACACGTGAAAGTCGGAAGGATCATGACGGGGAACAAAGAAGAGGGCCAGTTGCTTAGGAGAAATTTCGTCCCGCTGCACTAGCAACGTGATAGCTGAGGATGCTAGGCCGGTCAATGTTACGGTGCTGTTGATCTCACCTATCTCGATTCGCTGGCCTCGAAGCTTCACTTGATCGTCAATGCGGCCTAGAATCATCAGGGAACCATCAGGAAGCATCCGGCCCATGTCTCCGGATCTATACAGCCTTCCATAATGAGGGTGTTGAATGAACTTTTGCCTCGTGAGCTCTGGCATGTTGAGGTAACCTTGAGCGACCTGGGCACCCCCGAAGCAGAACTCCCCGATCCAGTTCAGAGGTACGATGTCGAGGCTCTCTGGGAAAAGTACCACCACAGAGGTATTGGGAAACACATGCCCAAGGTGCTCGATATGATCATCGGCTGACATCTTTTTGACAGTGCAAATATTTGTAGTTTCAGAAGGACCATAACCCTGCCACAGCTGACCCTGCCACTTTTCGTTTACAGACTGGGTCATGGGTTCACCAGCGGTTACAAGAAACGCCACACCAGGAACATTGGAAGGATTGACGAGGGCAGCCACAGTCGGTGTCATGCTGAGATGCGTGATTTCAAGATCTCGTATTGAACGCTCGATGTCCTCCAAGATTGTGTCATTCGTTCCCGCACATAGACACATACCTGCATACCATGTGTAGAATATCTCAAAAACCGACACGTCGAATGCTTGAGAGCATGCTTGTAAGAGACGGCCTTGTGAATTTGAAGATTTCGGGTACAGCTCCTTAAGGTGTGCAATATTCGCGACGATGCTCTGTTGCTGAATCGCGACACCTTTCGGGGTTCCTGTCGTGCCAGACGTATAGATAACGTACGCGAGTCGAGATCCGTCAACGCTAGTATCCAGATTGGCCGCGGAAAAGTTCCCGAGTGAATTGATGTCGATAGTGATTGTTGACAGCCCAGGGAAGAGTGTATGTTGGTCAAGAGGCGTATTGTTCACCAAACAATATTCGATCTTGGCTTGCACCAAGATTTCGCGAGTGCGAACAGGAGGGGTTGCAGGGAGAATCGGGAGATATCCACAGCCACTCTTGATTATACCCAAAATTGATGCGTACAGGGTGAGTGACTTGTCCATCACAACTGCCACCACCTGGCCAACTTTGACACCGCGGCTTTGCAAGTATCGAGCGATCTGGTTCGCGACAGCATTGAGCTCCTGAAACGACCATTTGGTCTGAAGCTCGGGTTCAAAGGAGTGAGCAAAGAGTAGAGCATCCAAGTTTGGACTTTTGCTAACTACGTCTTCAAACAGCCGCCCCAAATCAGGGGTTTGTTGGGACAACGTGGGAGTGATGTTATCGACAGACGGGCTGCAGTTGACGTCCCCGAATGCACATTTGACCTCCTTAGCAGGGCCATCCAAAATCGAAAGAACTAACGACTCGAACTGATTCGCCATATGATCGACTGTTTTTGATGGCACGAACGCTGGTTGATAAGTGATTTGAAGCATGAATCCATTCTCCGTCGGCTCAACTTCAAACAGAATTGGTGTTTCCAGACGATCCAGGTGGCTAGCTTCTTTCACGACGTTGTGTATCCGCTCTGAGCTGGTGAGAGATTCTTGATACACAAATAACACGTCATAAAGACTCTCGCCAGGTTGTAGTCCGACCAGCTTTTTTATCTCCGATAGAGATACTGTGCAATGTTGCATGATCTTTCTGTTGCTAGAGTGAATGCTGTTGAGTAGGTCAAGGCCGACAGAAATCTTATCGAAATCTATTCGGACGGGTAAGGAGGCAATACAAGGTCCAACGATTCGTTCAATATCCGCCAATGGAATGGTCCTCCCAGACGTCACCGAGCCAATTGCGATGTCACGCATTCCTGTGATTCCCGACCACAACAGAGCCAGTGATGCCTGAAATAAAACTTGAGGACTGCAGCCAAGTCTCTGAATCTCACTCTCAACCCTGCTGCGAGAGAGTGACAATGGCCTCCGCCTTGAAAGGGTTTGGCTTGAGTGCACGATCTTTTCATGCAGCTTAGGCAACGGTGTTCGTTTCCACCCAACAAGATGTTCGGTCCAGAAGACTCGTGCGGCATCGTCAGTTTGGCGGCGATGATGAAACCCGACGACCTCTCTAAATGAAGGACGTTGTAATACTGACTCTTTCAAAAGCAGCTTGGACCAATCAGAAAGCAGAACATCCATGGACCAGCCATCGTACAGTGAATGATGCAATTGCAAAAGCACACGAGGCTGTTCAACAGTGGAACCTTTTTGAATCTGAAGTATCATGGGGGAGCGAAACTGCTGGGGTGACGAGATGGAGAAGTTAGTATCAAATTGATTGACAACTCGGATCTGCTCGGATCGGAGTTCCTTGTGAAGAAGCATAACAAACTTGCCGTCCGTAACTGCAAAACCCGCTCGTAGAATTTCATTTTGCCGCGAAAGCTCTATGAAAGCTTCCGAAATTTGTTCGATAGTATAATCCAGAGGGATGCTGAGCGCGAGCTCGTTGCAGTAAGCAGTTGGATTCCGAGCTGTCTCTGCCAGCATCGCCGCTTGCAAAGGAGTGCATGGTATTACATCATCGATGGAGCCACCAGTGCTAGCTAAAGTGGCGTCTTGCCGGAAAATATCATCAAAATCCAGTGATAGATCTGTCGAGATTGTTTGAGTGTTGACAACCTGATTTTGCTTTTGCCTCCGAACGTCAAAGATTATTTCGGATATGGTTTTCATTGTGAGAAGAATAGTTGAGTCCAGACCAAAGCCTGCATTTCGAAGGGCAGAGGCAAGCTTGATTGCTTTGAGAGAGTCCATTCCAATAGAGGCGAGAGTCATGGACTTGTTGACTTTGAAATTCAAGACTTGAGAAACGACTGCCAGAAGCTCTGACTCAATCTCATCCACAGGTTCGGAGCTGATATCACCTTCTGGCATGTCTGCCTTGTGTTCCTCATGGTCTGCCTTGAGTCTCTTCCTGTCAACTTTTCCGCTCGGTAGTCTTGGAAATTCTGGCATCAAAACTACTTCCCCAGGAACCATGTACTGTGGCAGCCAGTCTCCGCAGTGCTTCAGAATAGCATTTTCCGAGACTCCTGCGTCAACGGCGCAGAATACTACCAAGATAGATCCCACCACTGCTGCCACAGCACTGTGACATCCTGGCGTTCGAAGGACGGCTTGTTCCACTTCGCCTAGCTCTAATCGCTGGCCTCGAAGCTTTACCTGTCCATCTGATAAACGGCCGAAGCATTCGAGCTTTCCGTTTGGGAGCAGACGAGCTTTGTCACCTGTACGATAAATGCGGCCAAATGGTGAATCAACGAAGACTGAGCTTGTTTGTTCAGGCCGGTTGATGTAACAAGTTGCTAGTTGGTAACCACCCACAGCCAACTCTCCAACTTCGCCTCGAGGAAGAATTCTTATGCTAGACTGTTCGCCACCTGACTCTGGAATTTCAATGATGAAGCATGAGACTGTGTCGAGGGGCACACCAATGTTACCCGTCGAAGAATCGGATGAGAACGCGGTTTGAAGAGTACTGACACATTGTTAGTCCTGAATACCAGGGAAATTGTTTTGGGGGACTCACCAGTGAATTGTAGCCTCAGTCGGACCATACATTGCCCAAAGCATGCTGGGCTTTTCATCGTCCCCTCCAAACTCCTCGACTACGGGTGCATTAAGCATTTCTCCAATAGTCAAAAGCACCTTAAGGTCTGGTGCGTTTGCTCTTCTACGCAACAGGCTTCCAGCGACTGTCGGTGTGAGCTCACAGGCGTCCACTTTCATAGTGCGTAGCACCTCTGGAAGATCGTCTAGCATCTCGACTCTGCGAACGCTGATAAGAGTAGCTCCCCGGAAGAGTGGAAAGAATATTTCGAAGACAGAGACGTCAAACGTTGGTGCTGCGAACTGCAGAAAACGAGAGAAGGGTGGAATATGTCTATCATGGGCGATAATAGCTTGCGATGCAGCATCGTGAGAAATGCCTACGCCTTTAGGAGTTCCTGTAGAGCCAGAGGTATACATTACATATGCTAGGTCCTCCGACTGAGGAACTCGGTGGTTGATCTCTGTCAGTGGGAATCGAGAAGAGCTTCTTTCGCTTTCATTCTCATCAACGACGATGATAGTTGCCCTGATGTCATCAGGTATCTCAGATGCAAGATCTTTTGATACTAGAACCACTGTTGCAGCCACATCGCCGAGAATGAATTTTACTCTCTCCGGCGGTGCATCAACATTCAGAGGGCAGAAGGCTCCTCCAGCTTTCAAAATGGCTAAGAGGGAAATGTAGAGCAAGGGAGATTGGTGAATGAGGACGGGAATAACAAACTGGCCACTGACATTGCCCGAAGCCCTTGTTATTCGAACGGCGAGAGATGCTGCGGCTTCATGTAGTTGACTATAGGTGAAAGCAGACCGCTGATTATTGCCCATGTAATCTAGGGCTTCATGTTGGCTGGGTGTTTTTACCAGCTGATGTAAAAGGTTTGGTCCGGGTAGCCTCGATGCCCGGGCGTTGACGATCGAGAGCCCAGTAAGATCCATGTTGCTCATGTTACTTCTCTAATTGCTGGTGGTCTGATAATCAAGTTAGTCAGAGTAGTGGTGTCGTTGAGTAGTCAGGGCGAGGGATAATAGTAACAAAGGTGGGTGGTCTCGATTAACAACTAACGCCGGCAATAAAGCGAACCCGGCGACGATAGCAGCGATATGCAGTAGAAGAAGATATGGCCCTTTTAGGGAATACGTCGGTCAGTCAAAAGCCTCATCCCAGGGCATGAAATACAGGCCAACAAGTCATTAGCTAAGATCGGGTGGACTAACATCAGGCTGCTTTGGTGGCTTCACGACCACGCGGAGCCAAGACTCGGGGCGAGTGGACGCCAGCCGGGGTGCAAAACACGGAAGCTGCGAATTGGAATGGCGGCAAAGCAAACGGAAGCAAGCCGTATTAGAATCGGCGTCGTGATGATTCGTCGAAACAAAGCTCAAGGCGTGGGGTTACACGATGCGGCTTACCTAGTCGAGGGGGCGTGCGGATCAAGGTGTTGTTCAGCCTGTAAGCGTCGAGTAATTACTCATCGTCATTCACGACAGCGGCAGGGACAAGTCAGATCCGGCTGAAGGGGTGCTCGACGGGTGGGTAGTTGGTAACTAAGGCATGAATTGAGATGGGGGGTAGGCAAGACAAGTACCATGTAAGGTAAAAGACCGTGACCCAGAGTTGATGATGTGGTGCAGCAAGGGGTGGTGTGAGCTGAGATACCTGGATTTCCCTTTCGGGTACCTGTGGTAGACCTCTTTTCGTGGCTGGCGTGGGGAGTAACGCGGCCTTGCTGGGCTCATACTAGGACTACACCAGGATATGTCGTGCGTGGGTGCGTGGGTGCGTGGGATAGCAGTCCTTTCTTTGAAAGTATACGAATGGATGTAGTGTCTATCACAAGCCGCCTGGCCTTTGGCGTCGAATGAGCAGTGGGGGAGCCGCTCAGAATGGATTGCGTCACGACTCCGTTGACCCTGTGTGTGCCTAGACCTTTTGTTGTGGTGAGCTCACTCGAACACCAACTTTGTCGTCACATACAAATCTGGTTCAAATGAGGGCAGCGGGAGTGTAAACCAAAGGTCAGGAGGAATTTCCCATCAGGGGCTAATCCATGGACAACATGGCTTATAAAAATCCATAGGTCCGTATTGGGTAACTTACTTGATCACACTGCACGTTAGATCGACGAACTAACCCCCACATGGAAAAGGCTAGTTCCTCTTGGCACTTTAGGAGGCTCGATGTAGGGTTCAACGGCCCCAGGGTGCCTGGCAAACCGTTACATGGAGGGTGCTTATGGCGGTTATGAGAATAAAGGCGGTTGCAGAATTGGAGATCGTGGACTAGGGCAAATCCTAGAGCTAGACGATTTAACTGGTTGGGTCTGTCGACAATGAACTCAATCTCCAAATCGATATTGGAGTTGCTGCTGGCCACGCAGACAAGAGATCCTCGACGGGCCATCGCGCACAAATAACCTGACCGATATTCCGTCGAACATGGTTTCGTGCATACAGGCTGAAGCTGTAGAGTGGGCAGGCCGGGAAGGACGGGAATCAGAGGATTGAGGACGGCTTTGGGGTAAAGTGCAGTAGAGGGGGATGGGGATTTGTGTGGGATGACATAGATTTAAAACCCCGTGATAGTGAAACCATGTCAGTCGGCAAGGGAGACTCCGTTGAAATGGATTATTGCCGATGCAGGAACAGTTGGAGAGAATAGAGTGAACATTGGGAACTAGTAGATAATGACATGTGTATCAATTGAAAGTCGCCTCAAGGCGATGCAAGCTCTTTTGCCTTGACATCAAAACATAAGAAGCGAGTTAATGAGGAGGGGGGCAATGCCTGCGCTGGAAAGAGGAGGTCACTGCAAGCATCAGGTGGGAAAAGGGCTGCGACCACTAGTCGACTGAAGTAGTATAGGTCGGGCAGAAACAATGATGAGGAAAGCAAAGGCTATGTCTTAGCTGCAGATGAAGTGATGGTGGATAGAGGTGATGTTGAAGACAGCAGATAACGAGGGCAAACCCGAGGCTGAATCATGAATGGGAGACGGTCGGCACAGGCTCGGATTCCCGAGGGGTGCGGTTCGGAACGAGAATGTGATTGATGGTCAGGTAGCAGCGCTACGCAGCAAAAAAGAAGGATACGAAAGAAAAAGAAAAGAAAAAAAATTGTTCGGTCAGGCATTCGAGATTATGGAGACAAGCCCGGTTGGTCTACTTTCACCTTCTGGGCCTTGCTAGGTGCTCTCGTGGCTGTTGCAACGACGACGGCGTTAGGGAGAGCGTTAAGGAGCGATTGAACGAATTATGTGGCGCCAGCGGCAGGCCCCGAAAGTATTGTGAACGCGCATGTGGTCTCCTCAAATCATCACAGTCGGAATGATTGATGCCAATGCGGCTATGTGCGAAGGAACAGGCAATGTTCAGGATGATGCGATGGGATAATGGATGCCGCGATGAAGCATTTTTGGCCCTGGCCTTGGATGATGCAAGGTGCAGGTGGGGAAGCGGAAGGGAGGTGTGGGCTATGACTATATGCGACAGAACCAGGGTGTCACTAGCTACGCTTGGTCAGTAGTGTATTCGTTGACTTGTTGTACCGACTTTTTTGACCTGACTGTGAGTAATCATTAGGTGCCAGGTCTCAAATAGTTCTATCTTAGGTTTTAGTATAACATCTGCAGCATTATACTACGGTTTTTTTTTTTTTTTTAACACCTGTTTCTATATGTGAATAATATTGAACCACAACTGTCGTTTCCATTACGCATTCAACACGAGGGGCCGAGCACTTTTGATGACCGCAGCGCTAATTCTGTTAATGTAACTTGCCGATCTCTGAAAGACCGGATCTAATCAGATAACTTAATGTACCTTGAGATGAAATCGAAGTACTCATGCCTGGCCACTAAAGTACCCACGTCACTCGCTTCGAAAATTTCCGGGCATGTAGCTTACCTTAGCTTCTAGTATTACATTGCTAACCTACTACTAGTACGTAGGTCGAGAACAAACATGCTTCAAACCCATCCCCTTGATAGTTCACTTCATCAGTCATGAACCGAGTACTGGTCAAATCAAGATGTTTATCGTCAATTTCAACAGATGATATTTCGAGATAAACCATAAATGCCGTGACGAGAGGCAGAAAAACAGGTAGCACGGTGACGTATGCGTAATATTTTCGGTACGGAGGGTGGCCAATACTACCCTACGCAAGGTACTCATTCGTGCAGAAAGTCACAATTATGTTTTGGCATCGGCTCGCATACACCCACATGAGTGTTCGCATTTTGAAGTCTGGACTACCGCAGAGTAAAGCGTTTTGTTTTGCTACCGTTGGCCTTCTGTCCGTAATTCTCTGCTTCCAACTACTCACTGCATAATAACTCGCCTCTCATCTGCACGGTGACAACTTTAGTCCTGGTTTCTGATTGGGCTTGAGTAGTTGCGTTGACGATTGCCGGGATCCCTGATGGGAGCTACTGTAGGTTATTTAGACCCTCGGACACGGGATCGTAAATGGGTAGGAGATCCTTCGATGGACGAACCAACCGCGATCAGCTACTGCCGAAGCGTTGGCAACACGTTCTAGATCACAAGCGAAGAGTGTCACCAAGAAACAAGGGTCCAAAAAGGTAAAGTGAAAAGAAAATATTACAACCCAACGGACACCATCTTACGGTTTTGACGATCCCATCGAGCCATGCCATGGGTATTTCTAGAAACATGTCGTCTCATGTCTGCATACACATAGCTCAAGGTTCTCTGCTATTGCAACGCAATGCTTGCATGTCCTCACTAGGATCGCATTGGAAGCACCGTTATCGGCCCCAAAATGCTTTCATAAGCCATTTACACCTCATCGGTCGAACGAGAGGGTTCTTCTGCAATACCATCTTCCCGCTAGCCCGATTAACTTCTACCTCGTAGGACCCTGCAAGTAAACCCGAGTAGCTCGAGATAGCTCATCAATAAACGGCGATTTGAGATTGAAACCTCATGCTCATACGCCAAGAAATCTGTGCCTTGTTCTAACAGGGATAAGGCTCGATTCACAAGAGAAGAAAATTTTTTCTTCCAATCCCAATTCCCCTCCTCTCGCTCGCTCTCATTCGATCGGTACCTGTCCCCAAGAAGTAAAACACAACAAATTCTTGCAGGGGTGCAAGCATCATGGGCCTAGTTCAAAATGACCCCTGGGTCCCTCGGAGGTCGGTAACCAGTCACCTCAAGCTCGGTGCGCGGCGCTACTGTAGCTTGGCTAATCAGATCTTATCAGATCCGGTTTATCAGATCATCAGATAATTCCCTCATCTCCACACTAGAGCGTAAAGTCCGCTCGAGGTACTCGCGCCCATCGACGCTCCAATCATCAAGATTCTGCCAACCCCCTCCCTCTCTTATTTGCGGGACCGCCCCTCCCTCTCCTCGAACGATATTGCAAGACTTGACTGATCGGCTCTCCTGGCGTCCACGCCGTCAAAGCCGTTCTTCGCCGCTCTCTATACTTGTCAAGTTTTGCTTCAGGGATTGACGTCGCGTCGAACGGTGTGAAGCTTCAAAGGCGGGGCTCCAGAAAGCCGTCATCGGCCCAGACGTTTCGGGCCCTTGCCACGATCCCACGAGCAACAATACGTAGCGTCTTCAAGGGTCTGCATCGGCCCAGTCAGCTGGCACTGACTGGTCTTGGGCTGGCGGCTGGTTCCTCCTTCATTACGCCAGCTGGGATCATAAGCATGTCTTCCGGCAGTAAGACCATCCAGTCCCTTGCTCAGGAGTGACAAGGTCTAGAGAGTTTGCCAAGCATCCTGGCATGCTCGACGGTTTGCTGTGTCTATCTTATCTGATCGTTTACCAAAGATCATCACCGGCGTCACCTCATTTTCGTCCAAATTCATGCTTCTTTGTTGAGAATCCTTGGTTAGCTCTACTCGAACCTCCACTCCGCCCGCCCGCCCTCTTGAGACGCAAGCTTCATAGGTGGCCACAAACACCCCGCTTGCATGAATGAAGCTGAAGAAAAAGGCCGGATAGAATATGGTTAGAGTAGAGGCTTTTAGGTGAATATGTACATGGGTCGGAGGGTAGTCAAGCCTTGCACTGGTACCTAGCACGAACGGAAGTGCGCTCAGTTGCTCTACACACTCTCTGTGCTTGAAGATGTCAGTGTACATAGATCACTATATACGTAAGGCGATATACGTCTTGATCTTTTGTTAAACCTGTCCACGTTAACAATATCTAGATATAGATCATGATCTTCATACTTTCTTGACGTTGCCTGTATGGAACGAGAAACTGCTCTCTGCTAGATCTAATTCTCCCCGAGAATGGCATCTTACATCTTACATATTGACATGACTTGATCCCTGCTCACGCTCTCATTCTCTGGCCATTTGGCGCCCATCGTTGCCTTGTTGAACATCGAGTGCCGGACACAGCCCACGCCGCCACGCATCCTTAGAGGGTCCCTCCACGCCAGGGCTTGCGACAAAGGTGGGAAACTCTTGGACCCGCAGCCCAGCGTGATGCTGTTCGGAGATGATGGATGGACAGTGGCGCTTTCAGCACCCAGCGAAGCTCACCCACGCGCTACGGGACTTCACGGCGTTGATGAGGTCCCACGAGGAAGGCCCACGAGGTACGCCGCAGCTGTGGACGTGGAGGACTCGGCCAGAGGTATTGACTGCGCGACATTTTCCTTCCACTTTGTCTTCCCTTGCAGCCCGATGACTGGCCTAGCCCACCGTCCTGATGCATCATGATGCCGCAGCTGGCAGAGCCATAGAGCCCCTAACACATCCATCAAACCTAGCCTAGACTGGGTCTGCATGAGGCAATCTATGGAGCCTCTTCTGTCTATGTCATTTAAACCCTCGCCGGTAAAGCCTTCGTCTCAAAAGACTAGGGGTTCAGGCCATGGGTACAGCTGAGTGTACAGTATCGCAAAGTCGTGATCTGTGCTGAGTGTCGCCCTCGGGCGAGCACTTGCCCACAACACGCAGGTAGCACAAGGACTAGAAAATTTTTGGTTTGAGGAAAAGCCAACAAGACTGCAACAAAAATTCGAAACAGTTACGAAAATGTAGAGGCCCAAAATGGCCTACAGGACCCCTCCAAGCTAAAGCTCAAAAAAGGTTGGTGTTTTTGTCAAACGGATACAGACGCACCCCCCACCATTTCCCGATCCCACCCTCGTCTACACTAGTACTATACGCTACGCGCAGGGCCTGGGCTTGGTTTGATCACTTACCACCTACCTGCCTACCTAGGTACCTAAGCTCACCTAAGTTACGTCGACTGACGTTGACTGAATGACTACCGTCACCATTCCCATTCACATACGCCTCCAGACTTTGTAATTTCTGGCCTGACACGGCTCCCATTCTGCCGCTGGTACTTGCTTGGCAACCGCGGCTCCACGCCTTGGCCACCATGCTCGGCCCAGGATGACCGGCAATGAGCAAAGACTAGATGACTCTAGTGGGTTAGTTGCGTCCTTCCCGGCTCAGTAGCGTCTCCATTGCGGTTTCCATGTATCATGGTTCCATCCAAATGTACCCAAGTGTGTATGTACGAGGTTGATGAGGTTGTATTAGCCATGGAGAATCTCATTGTACCCGTATCCGCCTCCTCTATGTACCTAACGTAGCGTGCCCGTCAGTTCGTGCAGAGCGCCGGAGCGTCTTGACATGTAATGCAATGTACCTCGAGTCCACGGGAGCCCAGCCAACTTAGCAGCAAGCTGTGTGAACTTGGTTGCTTCTCCATGAGGGTCCGTCGTTTAGTCTGACTCCGAATAAGAGAATGGCACGCAATGGGACGGAAATAATGGCTTGTAGATCCCGCCCTCATCTGAACTACAAAACGCCCATATCTCCCCCATCTCTCGGAACCAGTCCGTTCTTCTGTTCTTTCTATCTTCAATAAAGAAGCTTTTCTTGAACCTCGGTGGGATTACCTAAAGCTCTTTGACTTCCCTCGTCAGAGTTAGACCCTAATTGTGTCACTCTTATTCCATACCTCCAACCGGATATTGGAAGCCTCATTTGGACTCTCATACTCTTATATGAAGCTCACTTGCAACCTTGTGTCAATTTGCTCTGTATCTTGAGCAGACTGACCTCTATCTGCATTTCAGAAAAAGCACAACAACAGCTACAAAACGGTTTCATCCTTCTCAGTCGTCCAACCAGTCGGTTGATCTCCTATCGACTTCTCCCACGTCACGACTTGCAACACTTCGACCTCCATAGGCACCTATTGTGTGTTTTAAAAGTTTGCCCTGCATTTGAACATTTCTTTTGCAATTTTTAGAGATATACCCCTTCTTGAATCACATTGAGTCACCATGACCCCCCACAGCGAGGTTTCTTTCAACGGCTCTGAGGCTCCGGCCTCCAATGGAACTAATGGTACCAACGGTACCAGCAACGGCCACCACACACCCAGCAACAGCGCAGCTCCTGCTATCCGCCACGGCCCCCGTGTTCACAAGGAGCGATCTCCTTACCTTGAAACCGCTCCCGCGGACACGGAGTTTGACCTCATCTGTGCCGGTTTCGGCCCTGCTTCCCTTGCCGTAGCCGTTGCTATGCACGATGCCATCGCCGAGGGCAAGCAGCTTCGCCCTGATGGCGCCGCTCCCAAGGTTCTTTTCCTCGAGAAGCAGACCAAGTTCGCCTGGCACGCGGGTATGCTACTCCCTGGAGCCAAGATGCAAATCTCCTTCATCAAGGACCTGGCTACTCTTCGCAACCCCCGATCCGAGTTTACTTTCCTTAACTACCTCCACCGCCAGGGTCGTCTTGTTGACTTCACGAACTTGGGAACTTTCCTGCCTGCTCGTACTGAGTACGAGGATTACCTCCGCTGGTGCTCCTCTTGGTTCGACCACGTTGTCAACTACAACAATGAGGTCCTCTCCATTTCCCCTGAGAGTAAGGAGGCTGGCGCCGTCAGGACTTTCTCCGTGCAGGCTCGCAATGGCAAGACTGGCCAGGTTCAGTCTTTCCGCAGCCGTCACGTCCTTGTTGCTGCTGGTGGTCAAGCCTCGCTACCCAAGAGCCTCCCCGCCAAGCACCCTCGCGTCCTGCACTCTTCTCAGTTCGCCAACTACGCCCCTCAGATCCTCACCAAGCAGAACGCTCCCTACCGCGTTGCTGTCATTGGTGCTGGCCAGAGTGCTGCCGAGATCTTCAACAACGTCCAGAACCTGTATCCCAATTCCAAGACCTACCTCATCATGCGACAGGAATTCCTTCGACCCAGCGATGACTCTCCGTTGTAAGTTATACACGTCCACCTATGATAAGGCACCCTTGCTGACGATGACGTACAGCGTCAACTCCATCTTCAACCCCGAATACATTGACAACCTGTGGCCCCGATCTGTCAAGGCTCGCGAGACTCTTTTGACTGAAGCCCGCGCTACCAACTACGGTGTCGTTCGCTTAGAACTGATTGAGCACCTCTACGAGAAGATGTACGACCAGAAGCGGGAGATTAGCGACGATGAGACCCAATGGCCCCACCGAATCCTTGCTGGCCGTGAAATTGCTAGCGTCGACACCAAGGGTGATGCTCTTGAGGTCAAGATCCAGCATGTCAACGACGGTCCTCTCGACGGTTTTGTCGACCAGGAGACTTTCGAGGTCGACCTGATTGTCGCTGCCACCGGTTATAAGCGAAGCGCTCACGTCGACATGCTCAAGGACGCCTGGACCTTGCTTCCCAAGACCGTGTCAGGTCGCAATGAGTACACCAAGGGTGTTAACGGCTGGAACGTCGAGACCCAGGATGGTGAGCGCAAGCTGGCCGTCGGTAGAGATTACCGAGTCAAGTTCTCCCCAGGCACCGTCGCCGACGACTCTGGCGTTTGGCTGCAGGGCTGCTGCGAGGGCACTCACGGGGTAAGTAATCCACCATGATTCAGTCATTGGCCCGATACTAACTTTTGTTTCTTTTAGCTGAGCGACACTCTCCTCTCTGTCCTGGGTACTCGTTCGGGCGAGATTGTTCAGTCTATTTTCAAGCAATAAATGTTACGACAGCATGAATGAATGGGTGTAATGGGTTAGCAGGGCAGCGAAAACAGTCGGCCGGACTCGAACCAGCAGTCCTCCGGCTTGAATTCTTTTACTATATCCTCTTTTATTTATCATCGTCACCATCATCGTTTACAGCACATACTGCGAATTGGCAAACAAAATGTGGATTTCTTTTTGGTGTTTTCTAGACTTTGGTTAGAACCCCACCATGGCATTAAAAAAAATCTTTGGATTCCTCAGTATCGAATATGCATGTTCCGTCGCATGTTGTTATTTCGTGATTCTGTATTTTATTATTATTCTTTACAGGTCGTACCTTTCCGCATAGGAGTCACTTTTAACTTGTTTACTATTTGTCACATCTCTAATCGGTCACTTTCAGCCTACACCTCTTTTTACTGTCTCGACAACCATAAAAGTTAGTCCGCTGTATGTCGCTCATTCCATCTAAATTGACCTGACCCCTTGCACTCTGTTCGTTCATGACTCCATCGAGTTTCTTTTGCGGAATTACTGCTATGATATCCAGCATCCGGCATGACTTCATATTGTTGGCTTCCCCTGCACCAAGTGTTATTGTTACCCGTTAAATGCAATATCTCCGTTACATGCGACGGATTAAACTCTGAAATTGGCAACGTCAATGAGAATCCCTCGACCGGCGATGACACCTTTTAGGCAGGATCGTAGGAACCATAAGGCAGGACACGACTTGGCTGCGCTTCAATGGGCCTCTCATCGTCTCATCCCCCGCCATTGCGTGCGGCCGACTCCGAGGCCCCCATGCTGTCGCGAAGACTTGCTGGTGTTGAGTAGGTAATTATGTCATGCCCCGGAATGGCCGTTGCAGAAGTTTCGCATTGCCGAGATGCGGTACAAAGGCGGGCCGGTGGCCGGGCATCCTAGTCTGGCGATGCAAACACCCGCTCGCCGAGAAGCCGGCTCTCTTGCTTCTTAAATTCTGTGTCCACTCACTCACGATGGGCTAATGTAGGAAACTGCAAAGAATTCGCCAACATCTTTGCTCAAGTCTTAAGAGTACGGTTTTGCTCACCCAAAGAGGCCTAACCATGTTCTGCGTGCGTGAGCCTTGCCCAACGGCATAATGTCTGGGCTACCGGCCTTCAATGGAATTCCCTTATTGAGCTTTATGCAGGAAGTGTAATAAGAACATTGCTTGAGTAAGCAACGAAAGGTCGAGAGACCAAGCTGACAAGGATGCAATTCCTTGTCAAACGAGTTTATTCCGTCCTATTCCTTGTAGGGCACTGCCTCGGCTTAGTTTTACAGTTGTCAAACAGCTCAACCATGTGTCAGCCAGCCGTCTGGCCTTGATAATACAACAGCAGGCCATCTATACAGGCCTCTGCTTAGAACTCAAAGAGAAATTTAACTTAAATAAAGACGGCGCAGGCTTGGTCGCGTGGGCCTTCGCCGTAGGCAGAGCGGAACAATCAGAAATCGGCAGGGTTTTTGAACCGTGCCGCAAACGAGTCGACCAAAGTCGAGGTCTTTTTTGGTGATAGCATTCTCCATAATTGATTGACTGATTTCCGGCTTCGCTCCCAAGTTTCCGCGCTAAACAGATGGACTTCTTTGTACGTACAAAATCCCACCGATCGAGTGGGGGGAACAGCTCTTGAGAGCGGAGTTGCCCCCCTAGCACCGGAAAGCAAAAGCTGTAGCAGCCACTCTTAGCAGCAGGGGCTGACTGGCCCTTAGTCAATGGAGGCAGACGACGAGTGTCCTGATCTTGGAAACTCACAAACGACTAAGTCATGAAGCAGCCCGACGACTCTGGACTGACTGGAGCACAACCGGCTCGACCTCGGACCACGGCCACGGCTACGGCCCAAACTCCACGACGGCTTCCTGTTAATCCCCGCCGGCACAAGGTTGCTCCCGAGCACCGCAAGCGTGTCGCTACAGCGTAAGTCGACTTTAGTTATGTCTATCCGTCTGCAGTATTGGCTATCGCTGTATCTCGTGTGGATTTTATCCATCAATTTTCTTTCACCATCCATCTAAGGATCAACCAATTTCTGTTCAAAAACTCAACCGTCCTGCGCCCATGTAGGAGCTACAGCTGCTACCATGATTGAGAAAAACCTCGAGCCAGACATCAGATCCTTAGGGGAAAACAGGTCATGATCTAACAAATGTTTCGCTTAAAAGGTGCAATGCTTGCAATGTGAGAAGAGTCAGATGCTCTGGTGAGCATCCGTGTCGCCAATGTCAGTCCTCTTCACGCGAATGCGTATACCCTCGGCCTGTTGAGAAGGTGTCTGTCACGCGTTCAGAGCTCGAGGAACTGAAGCACAAAATCGACCTCTATGAGCGGGTTCTTCGAGATACCGTACCCGCGGCTGTATCGAACGCGGTTGCCGATGCCGCAAGCCACCAAGAGCTTTCTGAATTGCTTGGCTGGAAGGTCTCTAGCATTGATGTTGGGTCAGTAGCCGTCGACCAAGCGGCACGGACAACAACACCAACAGTAGATGGACCGGCGCACGTGGTCCGGGTGCCGTCTCAGCTTTCTCAACTCCAACATCCCAACATACATCAACACTTCCAGCATCAGCCTGAAGCTCAGCTTCCAGATACCCGAGTGCCGGATCCCAGCCTTGGACTGCCGCAACCACACCCTCTCCAACTCTCTCATTCTGTCGCGGCTTCTCATCCCCGACAAGACGACGAAGAGAATTTGGTGGCAACAGAAGGCCGTCTGCTACACGACCCCGACGGCCATGCACGCTTCCTAGGCGAGACAAGTGGTGCAACTTTCCTCGACTATCTGAAGGAGTTTATGACTACGGTTCTCCCTCTTGCGTATCAGAATCTTCGACCAGGCTCCGATGGCAGCGCTTTCTTGTCAAGCCTTGGTCGCTACCAAACATACGACTCACGGCCTTTGCACGATCGAGATGTTGACCCTACGTGGTTTCCTATGCCCTCGGAAATGGACTCCATGTTATCTGAACTGCGTTACTTTATCCAAGACGGTAACGGTAGCTGGCCAAGTGGCGGCATCTACTGGTGGGGAAATCTCTCTTCAGCGCCAACTATCCCTGCGACGGAACGAGACTCGCCAATCGCCCGTATAGCCAAGTGCCGCCCTCTGGCTTTCTACCAGACAGCATTTGCTGTGGTATCTCATGCTACCACAATGCCGCCCCAGGATATCTCCGTAGACCCTCAGCTCGGCGAGAACTACTTTAGCCGGGCTCGTATGCTTCTAGGGAACCCGCTCGATATTACACGATTCACACCCAACGAGGTTGCCACCTTGTCATTGATGGGCTTCTACCTGATTGAGATGAATCGTCGGGACGCTGCATACATGTGCGTGAGCAGCGCCATGCATATCAGCGTCATGCATGGTGCCCATAGGGGTTGGCTAGATGAGAGCGGCAAGCGTGTGTTCTGGACGCTATATGTGTTGGACCGCTATCTAAGCTGCCTCATGGGAAGACCCCCGACCGTTATGGACGATGCCATCCGGTTACCGCTTCCTTGCGATGCCCCGTACGTTCCAGCAATACTTTTGTTAAATCCATCATCTGACCTTGCCTAATAGATCTATGCCTCCAGCGGATGGTCTCAGGGCTCATGTAGAACTTTCGCGGATCTCAAGCCATATCGTGTGTAACACGTATCGCATATCCCCTTCAGAAGACATTACAAGGCCTGTGAAAAGTCTTGAAGGAGATATCGGTATGCTTGACGATTGGCGTTTAAATCTCCCGGCTACACTGCGTCTCTCAAGCAACGGATTAAGCGAAGACCCTGCTGCTTGCTTACTTCATATGCACTATAACCAGGTGTGTTCTCCTGAAGTCTCTCTTTGCTTTCAATTTGATAACTAATTGCCGTCTCTAGCTAATAATATTAACCATCCGCCCTGTCTTCTTTGCTTCAGTCAAGAAGTCGTTCGCGGAAAAGCTCGTTTCACGCCAATGTTCCCCGGGTTCACATCCTCAACTCTCTCTGCTCAAGCGATGCATTGCCTCAGCAGAGCATAACATCCAACTTGCGCGCCAGATCCTACTTGTCAATCAACCTCGAAAACTGCTCCAATCTGGCCTTCACTTCATCTTCAACGCTGCTATTGTGTTGATGTTACAGCAGCTGATGGAGAATATTTGTCCTTCTTCTAGAAGTGACAAGGCTCGGTCACTTGATCTTGATTTTGTGATTGCTAGGTTCGAGGATGAGAGTCGCGTTGGTAGCAACTACGGTCGAGACTGCGCCACCGTTCTTCGAGATCTTCGCGTCCTCGTGCAACGTCTTCCTATACCTGTCGACATGAACACAGCAACGCGCCCCGTCAACATAACACAAACTTCGACAACATACGATCCGATCGCGAATCGAACTACAGTGGACATTGGCCAACAATGGTCAGATAAGTTGACCTCAGAAGCGCTGCAGCAGCCGATTCTCGTTGATCAGGGTCATATTCTATACAACGAGCTAGTTTCGTGGATCGATGTTGATTGGCAGTCCTACAGCGGGTATCTCATTTAAGACGTGAACTGAGCTAACGACGGATCATACCGGTTTATACGGAAGTCGTGGGTTGTCTTTTTTTATCGCCAACGTAGCAAGAGAACTTGATAACCGAAGAAGTTCTTTTGTTTGGTGGAAACTTGAAAACATTGGTTACAGGATTGGATGTGGAGAATATATAGTCGTCACTTTCGAATATTGCACGATAATCGTCCTCTCAAGGTAGAGAGTCACCCGTCTAATCTATTTCAATTGGGACTTTAATACAGACTTCAGAACGAGTAGATCGAATTGAAGGATGATGAGAGAAAAGAAAATACAACGATGCTTTAGTAAGTCACGGGTAAGTGCCTACCTAAGGTAGGTAAGGTAAGGTAACTGTCTCTTCTGTATTGATGTGATCAAAAGGTAAGGTAGGTGACGTGTGAGAGTCATGTGATGAAGTGGGTGGTACTTTCGTGACCTTCCCATGGTCTCACCAGCATGGAAGTTCGTTACCCTCAGAGAGCCTTTTCTTGTCAAACAACAAGCTGTACAGCATGTCTGTGAAGTAAAGTCTTCGAATTTAACTGCCAAGTTTTTACAAGTTGACATCGCAAATGGCACCTCTCAAGCGCAGAGTCGTCGCGACAAGCTTTATCTTCAAATTGCCTTCCGACGACACCGCCAAGAAGCCACAGGTGGCTCTCTTTCGACGGAGTGGTAATGTAAACACTTACCAGTAAGCATGATCTTTTACCTCATCGGGTAACTGAGCGCTTACATACTATAGACACAAGTATGCGGGTGTTTCCGGCAGTGTAGAGGAGGCTGACGCGGATCCGCTTGCCACAGCCTGGCGAGAACTTGAAGAAGAAACCACCCTCACTCACGATTCTTTACGTCTCTTTAGGCAGGGCAAGCCTTTTTCTTTTGTCGACGAATCCATTGGAAGAGAATGGACGATCAATCCCTTTGGCTTCGTCCTCAAATCAGAGAGGGAGGGTGGTACAGGTGAAGCCGGTATCAGAATAAACTGGGAGCATGAGGGTTACGAATGGTTCGATCTAGACGCTGTAAACGATTCAGATGATTTTGAGGGCGTTCCGCGCATCCTTGAAAGTCTCCGGAGGGTGTGGTTTAACGTTGACTTGGGTGAAGAGGCTGGCAACACGCTTAGCCAGGGCTTGGCCGCCTTGCAGAACGACCACGAGAGCGGAGCACGCCTCCTAGCTACCAAGGCCCTAGATACGTACATCGACGTGATCGGGAAGCTCGATTTCACCGATCGTTATCAGTGGTGGGAAAATGTCAGATTTGCTGGATGGCATCTGTGGAAGAACGGACGGGAAAGCATGGGCGCATCTGTCTTGAACATTGTCCTGTCGGGCTTAGACATTGTTGAAGACATCCTCTCGTCCAGTGGCCCACTGACCAAGAGCTCGATTGACGACATTATTAAAGCCATTAACAAGTACGCTCATAGCCGACCGACTACCAGCTCCAGAACCGGCGCGTCGTTTGAGGCATTCTTGGAAAATCATCTCTCGGGGGACGCACCGCTCAAAATTCTTACGCTCTCGTCTAGCTCGACTATCACCTCGGCCATCACTCAAGTTCTGAGAAGTGCTTCACGACCTGTGGAAGTTCGTGTGCTTGAATCCCGGCCACTCTTTGAAGGTGTCAAGATGGCACAGGCGATTACTTCTTCTGCCAGTGAAAGCAAGGCCGTGGCTCGCTTGATAGTCTACACTGATGCAAGTGTCGGTGTTGCAGCGCAAGATGTCGATATTGTGTTAATTGGAGCGGATCTAATCAGCAGAGCGGCCGCCGTTAGCAACAAAGTCGGGTCTTTGCCCGCTGTTTTAACAGCCAAATACGTTGCCCCAGAGGTCAAGGTCGTCGCACTCTCCGAGAAAGAGAAGGTGCTGCCTTTTACACCTCCAGGTCAGGAAGAGAACGATCCACAGGAGGTTACGCAAGCTTGGGGAGAGGTCACCTCGTCTCTCGTGGAGGACCCCCACTCTCAAATCAAAGTCAAAAACGTTTACTTCGAATGGGTGTCCCCTGATCTAATCGATCACTATGTAACCGAGGACGGAGTCGCCGATTCTGAGGGGATATCCAAATACGCCGAGGAAGTTGGAAGGAAGGCGGACCTATACTTTGCGAATCTCTAAGGCCAAAGTCCGAGTAAGCCAGTACAATCCCGACATTGTGAAGAGTTACATTACCTCCGTCTCCTTGCGACCAATGGCAGCGGCATATCGCCATTTCGTGTCCCTTTGGTGCCTTGGAACGTTTGACAATGGCTCCAAATCACTGTGTCAAAATCTGATGGAAACAACATACCTGTGGGGGTTGTCTGACAAACATTCGCCTCTTCAACCATGCGTCTGTAGTTTCTATCACGCAACCCGCTACCGTATACATTACTCTTGGTATAGCGGTTTTGTTCAACATCTGATGATGGAGGTACCAATGAGCGGTTCACCACTCAACAAGAACGGCTGTTTCAGGCAGCGAATTCTCTTTCTTAGGTTGGGCGGAAGTCAAAAACTTTCAAATTCGGAATACAGTGATTCGATTCGCCTTGAGACAAGATTCCAGAACGTTCATTCAAGTCATTCATAAGCCCTTGTTCGAAACCAGGTGTGCCAAGAATCGGACACACGTTCTCAGTAAGCAGCGCGAAGGATCCTTGATTCTGGGGTATATGTCAGCCCTACAGCCCTAACGACACAGCCCGCCGTTCAATGACATAGATTATCAGCGATATGATTTGTTCGTTGCGGCAAGCTTGTGATTCTTTTCCTGCTTTGCGCGCAATTGTGGAGGCGTTCGCTGACTCGTGATACGAGTACCCGCCTCTTGGTTTGTGAGTCAAGGTGGCCCTGTTTGGCTCAACTCCCGCTCCTTTGCGTCCCTAACACAGCCATCTATCATTCTTAGCATGCTTCGCGCTGGCTAAAATGCGGTCAGTGTGTGTCTCAAGAGCTCAGGCAACTTTGATCAAGGTTGCAGCAGTGGCGTTGAGCATTTGCCTTTTCGAGTGATTCTTGTCAACCTCAATCCCGAGCGTCTGGTCTGCTGTCAGATTCTTACTTCTTGATAGGTCAACGACAACTCTTGACATACATACGATAGTGACAAACAGCATGGCACCCGGATCGGGCCTTCGCGTAGTTCACGCTCACCGGGTTGTTGGAAAGATGGAGGAAGCGGGTTCATTGGGCCGACCCCCAAGCAATCCTGGGCCTGGAAAATATGTGCGAAGATATCATCAAGAATCCCTATAGGGGTGTATCTTACTAGGAAACAGTACGCCACAGCGTTGACTGCCAACCGTATGTCTATATGAAGAGGGCGAAGACTCCAATTCACTCACTACTCATAGAGTTTGTCACATTACTTCTTGTTTTACGAGGAAGTTTTGGTTATTGTCTCCGTTGCTCGAGCTATCACACTAGTCATGGCCGACCAAGAGGTTCTTCAGTCAAATCAGTCGAACAAGACTCGATCCAGTCAAGCCGCTACCTGCCCAGCTGAGCATGCCAAAGAACGAAGCAAAGCGTTAAACCAGAAGCTAGACGTGGCTTTGCTACCGCTACTGTCTCTCTTATATTTGTTTAATGGCCTCGATCGGGGCAATGTTGGTAATGCTGAAACACAAGGTAAGACAGGACTCTCCGCTTTCACTTTATTCCCTTGATCAACTCGATGGACTGATGAACCACAGGCTTCACTAAAGATATAGGGGCCGAGCCAGATGATCTTAATGAAGCCGTCTCCCTCTTTTTCATTACTTTTGTGGTCCTGCAGCCTGTTTCCGCCGCAGCTGGTCGTTACATCGGTGCTAGGCATTGGATTCCCTTCTTGATGGTAAGTTGACGATTCCACAACTTAACACCAGGAAAAACAAGCTAATACACAAAAGCTTGGCTGGGGTGCAGTGACTGTTGGTCAAGCTTTCATCCAAGGACGTGGTACGTGGCTCTTCTCCTGCCTTGCTTACTGTCTCAGCTCTTCTAAACTCATCACAGGGGCACTCATTGCCACACGTTTGCTTATCGGTGCCTTCGAAGCTGGTTTCTATCCCACAGCTGTTGCGTACCTGTCGTTCTTCTACCCACGATATGACTTCTGTGTCAGGCTTGCTCTGTTTTACGGACAATATGCCATTGCCGGTGCCTTTTCTGGATCAATCTGTACGTTTCGAACTCGATCCTCAGTTTTCTTCAATACTTACTCTTTGAAGCATACGGCATTTTCCATCTCCATGGCCGTCACCTCAAGAACTGGCAGTATCTCTTCCTCATCGAAGGGGCGCTAACATGTTTCTTTGCTATCATTGCCTGGCTATGGCTGCCTAATGGTCCAGGTTCTGCATGGTTCCTCCGACCAGACGAACGAAAGTTTGCCGTCGAGCGGATGAAGCAAGACAACGCCGAGTTCGTAGAACACGAATATAGCGATGATGGAATAGAGAAGAAGCGCTTGAGCAAAAGAGACTTCGTGGAAACACTCAAGGACTGGAAGTTATGGACTGTCTTGGTGCTTAACATCTGCGCAAGTGTTCCCAGCAGTGCCTTCTCGGTTTTCCTGCCCTTGGTTGTTCAGGGCTTAGGCTATGAGTCTATTCTGGCCAACCTAGTACGTTTCTGCTGAGGCATGAGCCTCAATCGAGCTTGACTAACTGTGATCAATACAGATGACGGTTCCTCCCTTCGTCTGTGGCGCCCTTGGGCTCTATGCCTTTGCTTTAAGCTCAGATCACTTTAAAGAACGAGGGTATCACATTCTGGGCGGTCTATTACTCGGAATCGTTGGTCTTATCCTTACTGTCACGATCTCCTCGAACACTGGGCAGTACATATCACTGTGCATCCTCCTTTCTGGTGTATACATCTCCGCCCCTCTTACCATGGCTTGGCTCAGTGGCAACACGCCCGAGCCTGGCAAGCGAGCTCTTGTGCTCGGTGTCAATGGATTCGGCAACCTCGGAGGCGTAATCGGGGCACAGTTATACCGACAACGGTACAAGCCTAAATACAAGCTTCCATTCTATGTTACATTGGGCTTTCTTGCCATCGCTCTGGTCGGGTATTTGTCATATCGATTCATGCTTGCAGCTGTCAACAAGAGCAAGAGAGCGATGTTGGATACGATGACCCCAGAGGAGATCGAGAGCGAGAGGCTCAACGACCGTCGCTACGCAGACAAAAAGTTGACATTCATTTACGGACTGTGATTACCCAGGATAACTTACACGTTGGCAAGGATGGGTCGCGGGTCGCTGAAATTGGACAGGCCTAGATAGATGAATAGATACTAAGATGTTTTTTGTACATCACGATCCTTTTCCGCATCCTTCATGCTGGCGAGTTGACTCTGCAGCCCCTGTTTGCCTACCTTCATAGCCATCTCTAGCTCCATCTCTTCATTTCTCAATCGGGCTTTACTCGCCGCCACCTCGCGATCCCGCTTCCTCCTCTGCTCCTCCACCACACGATTCCTCTCTTCCAGGGCCCTTTCGCGCTTCTCCCGGGCCCCGCGCTGTCTTCGCTGCTCCTCGTCGTCCTTTGCCGCATCTGGATTGTCAGGTGGTGGAGGCAGGCTGCTCACGTAAGCCTCGATCAGAGGGTCGCGAATCTTGGGTTCAAGGGATACAAAGCGAATGTCGGTGAGGACCGGGTCGGGTAAGCCGGTAGATAGCGACTTGTTGTTAAGCATATGCACGGGCTGTGCCTTGAGCAGGGCCGTAAGATCGGACTTGAGTTTAGATTGGGGCATTTTGAGGCGACCAATATGCTCTCGATATGCCTTCTCGCGATCCTTGTCACTGATCTTGTGATCCCTCATAACGGCCTCCTTTTTGTATTTCCTCTTGAACTCTGGCCAGTACAACTTCGGGGTTGCCTTCTCTTGCAGGAAAGCCATGTAAGCAATACGAGGATCCCGCTTTTCCTGCCTTGCTCGCTGCTCCTTCAACTCGGCGATCTTCTCGCGCGTCCACTCGTCCCAGCAGTCTCGGCGTGCTTTTGTAGTGCTGAGCGCCGTATATCGCAAGTCATCGACGATCTTGCCTTCTTCTAGAAGCTTTTCCCACGGACTGTACGGGTTGATGTTGAAATCGTTCAAGAGGTCCTTGAACAGGTATTTCGCGTCATCCTCTGAGAGAGGCACTCCCTCAGCACCTTCGGGCCACTCTTCAGCGTTACCATCGTCGTAATCGCCCGGTTCGAGTCCATAGTCGTCCCCCATGGCCTGTAGTTGTGCTGCAAAATCGGCTTCTGTGAACTCTAGGGGCGCATCATCGTTTGCTTCGGGATCTGCAGTTCGTTGTCGCTTTGAGGGGTGTTCCCCATCGCCGTAATCGCCCTCACCCTCATCATCTGTCACCTCGACCTCTTCATATTCGCTATCGTCGTCCAGACCCGTCACTGGGGCATCTTTCTTTGGCGGCGCTGTCTTCTCCTCTTGCTTGTCATCCTGATTAGGTTCCGTCTCTTCTTGGGTTTTTCCCATGGCTTTCTGCCGAAGTCGTGCCTTGTCAAGCTCCAGAATTGCTGGCATCAGCTTTTCTGGGATACGCCAGTAGCTGGCATTCTTGACAGGATTATAGACAAACCGCCTCGAGTACTTGGTATAGACCAGAATCCACGGTTCGCAACCTGGAATCGGTTCTTTCCTCCTTGGCTTGTCGACGGGCTGTGGACGTGGTCGACCTTCGAAGCCTCCACGGCCGCCCCCATGGCCACCTCGTGAACTGTGTTGCCTTTGTCCATTCTGTTCTTGGTTCACTTGTGCCATATAGGCATTGGCGACGTTAGGGTCGGCTAGAGAAGGTATTGAGCCATAGGCAGGGTATGCAGGTGGTGCTTGCGCTGGCTGGGGTAGCGGCTGGGTGCCTGGACGCTTGTATGTTGATTCCTTCGTTTCTGTATTATAGTAATAGGTATGGCCAGTCGGCGCTGTGTGCTCGGTCCATCCTGGAGGTAGGGGCGCCAGAGCGGCTGCCGATGGGGTATGTGTTGACTTGAGCATCTCGGTCGTCGCGTCGCAAGCTATGTCATCAGGCTGGGCATCGGGGTTTTGGTCTGGGGATGGCGCTCGACAAATGAATATATTCGAAGTAAGTAGGCTCTTTGGTTAAAGTGGGTGAGGTTCGGTTGCGAGATTTGCCTGGTGTCGAGAAGTAGATATTGTCGAGCGATGGCAACAAAGTTGACTGGTCGCCAAATGGAACCTTGACAAGCTCGAAGAAATCCTAGAGCTTGGGCCTCAGCAAATAGTGGAGGGGATGTATTATGACTACCCTATAGTTCAAGCCCTGATTGCCAAAACCGCCACCCCTTACTTTATTTACTACTGGTAATTTCTTTCAAGCGATAATTACTCAAAGACTATATCTAAGTTTAATTTTTGGTGAGCTTTTATGATCAAGAACACGACTTCGAGCAAGATTCAAGTTATGCGCCGAACTTTGTGGTCGTCAACAACAGTTCTATAACCAAGTACCTATGTCGCTGAGATACTCCTGGAGTTTTGCGCCAGGACTCAGGCATTCGCGACTTCAGAACTAGAATAATCGATAATTCCTGAAATCATTATGATAGGATTCTTGTATCTTGCATCTAATCGCATTTGTTGAAGAATTTAAAAGATACTGTCTAAAGCCTTCCGATGATAATGGAGGGCCCCAGAAATCCTGTCGGAAGATTAGGGGTCCTCATTCCCACTTTTGGCAACATGTCCAACCTCAGCATCAATTTGTCAACTCTTCTCAAGACTGCATTCTATGCGCAGCTTGCCTATGACATGACGTTCGGCAGTAGTGATTGAAACGTTACCCATACAAACCTTCAGCAGCGTTCCGTTTCTCAGTCGCTGGCGATTCTGCAGTCTGCCGATGCTCTGACAGCTCAGCCCTTCACCTTCATTCTCAATCATCGTCATCAATCATGGCTCCGGCTCATAGCTATGGCTCGTCTGGGGGCCCGATCTCATTCTTGCGGAGGTATTGGAAGGTAAATCGGAGTCATCGAACCCAATATGTGTCAAATTTAGACCCATAACACCCGACAGACAACTCATGCGCCTGATTATTTCGGCTTCCTTGTTCTCCTAACAGGCTGGATCTTGGTCTGTACTATTCCTCTCATAAGAGCTTGGAACACTGGTTGACAGATTCACAGATGGTCCTGTTTGTCAACCCATTCCATCGCATGTTCTTCATCAACGACCTCCAGATCTCGTATCCTTTTGCGGTTCATGAGCGCGTCCCTGTCTGTACGTCAGAAACCTCAAGCTTCCCTCACCCTCGCCCTCCGCGACCGGAGCTAATAAGAACAATCAGTTATGAACTTTGTATACGCGCTCTTCATACCGTTGGGAGTTCTCATAGCCTACAACATAATTGCGAGGTCCCCGGCTGCCAAGCATGAAGTCACCTACCTCTCGTTCCTCATCTCTATTGTACTCACTTCTTTCATCACTGACATCATCAAGAACGCCGTCGGCCGACCTCGCCCTGACTTACTGGACCGCTGCAAACCCGCCGTTGGTACAAAGGCCAACACGCTTGTCACCATTGATGTCTGCACGGCAGAAGATGGCCATGTTCTCCAGGAAGGCTGGCGATCTTTCCCCTCCGGCCACTCATCCTTCTCCTTTGCTGGCCTAGGATTTCTCAGCCTCTTCCTTGCTGGCCAACTTCACGTCTTCCGTTACTCGGCTGGCGGCCGTGATCTTAGCCGCGCTTTGGTCTGTCTCTTACCACTCATTGGAGCAGGTCTAGTCGCCATCTCCCGGTGCGAGGATTACCGTCACGATGTTTACGATGTCTGCGTTGGTTCTGCTCTAGGCATGAGCATTGCGTACTGGAGTTACAGACGCCACTTTCCCCGATTATCGAGTCAGAAATGCGACGAGCCCTATCCACGACCGGGCGTTGACACCCAACCTGGCTGGCAACGGATCACTGACGACGAGGAGGCTGCAAGAGAGACAGATGTAGGATTCGAGATGGAACACTTGAGAGGTTCTCGACGCTGATATTGGGGACTTAGGCATAGTTTGCGTGCTTGCTTGAGATGCTTTTGCTTCACTGCATTGCACACTTATTTCACGAAGCGTTACTTGTTTCAACAACAGCTATAGACTTGGTGAAGCCAGGAGTCGGACAAGTCTCGTTTTGTGGTCATTTCATGATATTATTGTACAGGGGCAGATAAGAGTGGCCCCGCATTCCTTTCTCCCCATCTATCAAGAATCTATTGCCGCGTTTCTTACTTTTCCTCCGTCTCTTCGTTCTTCGCCAGATCGTGCTCCTTGAGCAATGCCGTGATCTCATCAGCGCTCCACAGGCGGTGGTAGATCTTGCCGTCCTCGGTCTGTCCTACTGTTGCGAACTCGACTGAAATTTATATTAGTGGATGTTCTGGATCGATTCAAACGACAGCACATACTCTTCTCGCTGCTCAACTTGGTCGAGTCCATCGTCTTGCTAAGAACCTTGACAGCCATGCCGCAAGCCTCCTTTAGGGTGCAATCCTCCTTGTAATCCTGCTTCAGCAGGCTCTGTGCGCTTGCGTTGTTGGCACCCGCACTTGTAGCCTTCCAGCCACCGTAGTTGCCGGAGGGGTTGCTGAGGTAGAGCTGGAATTGTCTTCGAGGATCCCAGCCAGCATAAATGAAGGACACACCGAAGGGTCGTAGACCACCATGTTGGGTGTAGCCCTGCTTAAGATCACATAGTCGGCGCACAAGCTGTTCGCAAGGGATGTCTTCGTTGTAGGTGAGGAGGTATCGCTGAGCAGCTTGTCGGGCGTAGTTGATGAGGATGTTGGCATCGGCGGTCATTCCAGCAACGGCGCAGATCATGTTACTATAGGCAGACAAGACATTCGTTAGCGATTTACTTCCAAATGAGGTGGCTGATCGCATCATCAAGGGGTTTGCGCACTCATTCAGGATGTAGAGCTTCTCGGCGGAAGTGTCCTGCTCCAGCAGCTTTGAGGTCACCTTTCGCTCGGCGGCCAGGACGATACCATCCTTGGCCAGGATACCAATGGCGGTACCTGCGTGTGAAATAGCCTCTAGAGCATATTCGACCTGGTACAGACGGCCTTCTGGTGAGAAGATGGTTGTCTATGGGAATCGGTTAGCTTGGTGGGAGAGCTTCAAAGTGCTGAGCTTCCAGGGCCAACGCACTCGGGAATCGTAACGACGAGACATGATGGATACGTTGCGATGGCGGGTTGGACAGTATTAGCAAAGCAATGAATTTCTCTGAAAGTATTAGAAACCAGGCCGAAAGATACAGAGAGCCGTTGTGATGGTAACGATCTGGTTGTTGGAGTTGAGGCTGTGGATTCGTTTACGTCGGTGCAGCCCAGGTTGGCTACCTGTAACGGAGCTCTAGGCCGCCGCGCCGCGTTAGCTTTCTGCTGCTCAGTTGCTGGGGCTGAGGCTGCAGGTTGGTGCCTCAGGTTTGAGAAATGGGGGGTGATCGCTAGCTATCCAATCCCCTTATGTCAAAAGCTGCAAGGCTGATGCTCTCAGATATGACAAATCCTTCCTCTTTCCGTGGCTTACTATTCGAGAATGATGGCTTGTTTCTCAGGCAAACACCTTCTCGCAGTCAGGCATCAAACAGCTTCGCTGACGCGCAAAGCTGCTGGAGCACCTCAATTCCCATCTGTTATAAGCGCCAATTTATCCTGGCTCCTGCCACCTGCCACCACAATTCGAGGCCACTGTAGGGCAAGAGCGGCGGAAGCTAGTGCCGAAGTTTTCTACCTCCGCAATAGCACCCTCCCCCTCCAGCTTTAGAATCGCAACACTTCCCTTTCACATCACCATCTTGAGTGAACCACCTAGCGACATCTTCCCCAACCTGCTTAAGGGAACACTACTGTTACCTACTGTTTCGCGCGGTACTTCAAACTTCGTCCCGCATATTGACTTTTAAGAGCGCACGTCTTTCTAACCCTGGCACGCGACCCGCCTTATCCTACTGATACTGGATTAACATTACCGCAAGACTGCCTCGGATCTTTTACGCAGCCTGTAACGTCTCCTGCCGGATTTGGAGCCTTCATCACGCTTGACGAAGTCGGTCAACAAGCGAGCGACTTTGTCATTCATCTGGCGCACGCCTTATTCCACTTGACTTCCAGCGCTAGTGAGAGTATCTCTTTGCGCCGAGGCGTATAGAGATTGAAGAGACAGACTAGCATCTACGCGTGCACCAGCAGGGAAGAGCCTGATTCTGTTCTTGACATAGTCGTGACTTTCAATTATCTCCCACGTAATTACCTCAATGCCTATCTAAGGGCGCACACCCTCCTGCGCTTCATTGCAACAGTAGAAATCCTTCCGACGCCACTGCATCGCCATCCAACGCCGTTCGATATTGGCACGCGTCTCTTCGCCAGCAATCGCGTCACAAAACACACTCACAGCCTCTAATCATGTCTGGTAAGCGACCACGACTCGCCAAGTCCTCAAAGCGTTCCCAGCTTGTTGAAGTCGAAGCACTCCCAAATCGCGACGACCATCGCGAAACCAAGCGTTCCAGAGCATCAACTAACAACCAAACCCCAGGCGAAGCGGAACCCCGACGATCGGTACGTGCCACCAAGGGCCAGCATACCAAATCATTCGACGAACTTGAGCTTGCGACCGTACCTAAGAAACGACAGACCAAGAAGACCAAGAAAGCCAAAGAGCAAGAACAGGAACAGGAACAAGAGCAAGAGCCACAGCAAGATCAGGAAGAGGAGGAGGAGGACGAGTTGATCCGTTGTGTTTGCGGTGCCACAGAGCAGGATGAAGATTCTGGCGAAGCTTGGATTGCATGCGAAACCTGCGGCGCATGGCAGCATAATGTCTGTGTGGGGGTAAGCTCATTCGACGATGAGATCCCCGAACATTACTGGTGTGAACAATGTCGACCGGACGACCACAAGGTACTCCTCGATGGTATGGCCAAGGGCGAGAAACCTTGGGAGGCCCGGCGCAAGGCACACGAAGAGGAGGCTAAGAAGAAGAAGCGCGGTGGGCGCAAAGGCAAGGGCAAGCGACACAGTGAGACTAAGGATGAAGACAAGCTCAAGGCTAAGGCGTCTCCTGCGCCGGACGTAACCAAAGACAAGAAAGATGCAAAGACCGGAAAGCGAAAAGCCCGGGAAGATTCTCATGACACTGATGGCAAGGTACGTCTTCTCTTCCCCCTACGTGGAGGTCTCTTAATACTAACACAGCCTGTGTAAAAAGTCAGCTAAGATTCGTCGCGTGCAAGAAAACGGGGCTGCGCCTATCACCGTCTCCTATACACCACCGGAAGACTTGGCCAAGTCTATAGGAGACCTACCTGGCACCCGTACAGGACCCGCCAAAGCATTGGGCAAATCCATAAGCCATGTTTTGGCGTCAATGCAGAAGCAAGGCGAATTCCAGCTCGAGGAAGGTAGCACACTCGAGTCCATGTCCGAGACCTTCGCACTTCAGATAGAGCGCGGCGTATTTGACACACATCCTGCGACTAAGGGACAGAAGGAGTACAACCAGCAAATTAAGTCATTGAGCTTCAACCTGAAGAATAACCCAGAATTGTGCCATGGACTTGTTTATAAGACCTTGTCACCCGCAACCCTGGCTATTATGACATCGGAGCAACTTGCTTCATCAGAGATGCAGAAGCAGACTGCTGAGATGAAGGCCAAGGCTGAGAAGCAATCCATCCTCTATACCTCCGAGACAGGGCCCCGCGTGCGACGGACACATAAGGGCGAAGAAGTGGTTGACGACGAAACCTTTGTGAACGACTCTGCTGTGCCCCTCCCACCAGGACCTCGTCGTCCAGATCCTCAGGTCGTTAAGAAGGAACCTGTAGGGGGCGACAAGGCAGACCTGGCTTCACACCCACAGCAAAATGATGATAAGCAACGATCGCCAAGCCACCCTGACTTCGATATCACCAAGGTCTTCTCGAGCGTTAAATCTCCTACGGTATCTCAACCCCGTCGGCCTTCGGCTCTAGCAACCGGAGCCAATGGCCCTGGCGTGGATCCTGATGTAGACCGCATGCTTCAAGAGGAGAACGAGTCGCCGCCTTATTCTCCCACAGAGGAGACACAAGACCCGGATGTTATCTGGCGGGGTTCTATAGCTATGAGCTCGATCGCAGACTTCTCAGCAACGGCCAAGTACGTCGGCGGCGCCAACTATGCTTCAGTAGGACCGTGGTCAAAATTGATCCCTAAAAGAATGACGGTGGCCGGGCGAATTACCGAGCAGAGCGCCATCGAATATCTTTGTGGTCTTCGCTACAGCAATTGTACCGATATCATCGTCGTTTCACTCACGCCAGTGTCTCCAGTCTCCCATGCTGAGTTTAACGCTCTACTTAGCTATTTCATTGGTAAGAAGCGTTACGGTGTTGTTGGGGATAAGGCGATTGGTAATGTGCGAGACACTTATCTTGTGCCGGTCCCTCCTGGAGAGGATAACTATCCCGAATTTATGCTCAACCTAGTTGATAACAAGATTCCAAAGACTCGTACTGAGCCTATGTTGTTGGCAGTGTTTGTGTATCATACCGAACCTGAACAACTCAAGCATCTGAAGGATGGAGCCGCCAATCAACAAGACGCCAACGTCTTGGGATCGCCAGTCCCCGCAGCTCACGCACAGAGAAGTAACTCAACAGCATCAGCCGGCCCGACTTTCTCGCCAGCAACCCCTCAAGCACCTCAAGGCGGGTTTTCACAGCAGTCGTCCCCAGCTCAGTGGCAGTCTACAACGCCAGTACCTATCCCTCAGCCACCTTACACTCGCCCGCCGCCAGCGGCACAGGTGTCGGATGCGTATAAGCACCAGGCTCAACAGGCGGGCGTAGCCGTGGCCCAGGAACTCCTTGGACCTTGGATTACCGCGCCAACTGTGCAGTTCATTTTGCCTCAAGCGTATCAGATGGCCCGCAAAGAGTGGGAGGTTGTTCGGAGAGTTCTGGAGCGCGACCCTCGAGCTCGTGAAGATCTTCAGCATCTTGGCAATCTTCTAGAGAAGGAGAGTGCTGTAGACAAGACGGGAGGTGCTGTTGTATCATCATCATGTCGCTCAGGAGAAAGTGAGACAAACACCGATCAGTGAAGAACCGGCAAAGGGCGTGTAGGAGTCGGGCGGTAAAATATTTTTTCCCTGTTTCTTTCGCGAGAGGTCCTATTACTTCTACTTCTATATGGATTAGGTGGCATGCTTATGCTCGTCACAGAGGATGGACTGGGACGGAATATTGGATTTTATGATAATCTAGAGATGCGAAGTTACAGGTTAGCTTTCTTTTTTACATACTGTACCTTGCCGTGCTTGTAGTCTTGACTTTGAATCCATTAGTTTTCCAAGCAAAACGCTTTTGACGCTTTATACTAAGCCCACAATGGCATGGACCCTATTGTGGATGATATTATCGCAACTCTAGTTGAATATCTTGGAAACATTGCTGTGTGCTGCCCATCTGTATTGACACGCATTCCTTCCCGTCCCTCAACTACGGTGGCATCTCTACCTTCACTAGCAATCGCCTTTCTTCTTAGCCACCAGTCGTGGAATCATCTATCGTCCGCCTCGACATTTCTTATAGGACTAACCTCGTGTATCCTGCTCTAGGTAGAGATAAGCAAAAAGACAGCAGGAAATAAAAACATACAACAGCGGGGATTCGCTGGTCGTCACCGACCCAACTACTAATCCGCCGGTTAGTGGTTTGACTAGGGGAGAGCGGACGGGATCCCGTATTTCCCACTACCTATGGTCGTATGTACCAGAAAGATATAGTGTTAGTGACTATAGGGTTGGAAATCGGCAGTAAACAGGGAGGTATCATCACCATCTCACACTTACATGTCTTCGGTACTCATGCTGTAGTAGACGGCACATTTGATCTGGATTGCTCGTAAGACGCTCTAGTTACTCAATCAACCTTTTTGCTTTCTGCCCTCCTCGGGATTCCCCAATGGCTTAGCATTCCATCTTGGATCTTCACTCTCCTGCACAGGTACCCATCCGAGCTGAATCTGCTAACATGTTAGTACCGTCCTTTCAACAAGAACAAAGCTGTCTTACCTGCATAGTCTTTTGATCCCAATCCTTAGTAAAGCTCCTGACCTTGCCGTCTTCAACCTCAAATATCGCAGCGGCACTCCACTGCGCATGTCTCCCCGTCTTGTCGATACCCTTGTACGGCTCTCCACAATGACTACCCTGTGCCGTATACCGCAGTAGAACATGGCCGTCCTTTGCCCACGCCTGATCGAAGCGAATAATGTTGAGGTCTGCGACGCTGGCCATGACAGTTGCGTGGGAGTCGGCGTAGTCCATGGGCGTCTCGCAGCCGGGAAATGTGGCGGGTGCCCAGAACCAGCTGTCTGGGTGACATAGGTGCTGAACTGACGATGCGCCCTTGTTTTCGGTGGGAGAGTAGGCAATGCGCATATATTCTTTGCAGAGGTCAATATTGCGCTATAATTAGCTTGATTAGCGGCTTGCTTCATAAGTTGCTGTTCGTATGCTGGCCTGCTCTTGTTTAGTTTGAGATGGCGAGGTGACACCCGGAGGCTGTGTCTTCGGAGACATGGTTACCTATAATAGGAATTGTTTTACGAGTGGACATACGACCACAGACTTAAGTATATAATGTGCCGACGATACTGAATTTCAACAGCCGCATGCGCATGCTGTCAGAGGATCGTCACTCTAATATCTATGACATCAATCTCAGCCACCAAGTCACAAGATATCTTCTAGAGATATTAAGGCATTCGTGTATGCTCCAATCACTATACATCTGTCTAATATACTTGTGGTAAATGCACCTCCTGGACTATATATGTCTAAGACTTTGATGATCAGGTCTTGCGTTGAATGAAAGCTTGTAGAAACATATCTGATTTCATATACGCTGTTATAAAATTCCCATTCTCACATAAACCGTATGGCACAGCAGTTATTGTCTCAATATTTTTATAGGTCGATTTCACAACCTATAACCCAAAGTGTAGGAAGTTCAGGACTTGCCAACGTATAGATTGGCCATACTGCATTGCATTGGACTGGCGTTCTAGTCCTACTCATGCTGTATGTAGGATTGGCTTCCTTGAAGGAGGAGGGAGCCTTGGCCATTCAGATGTGACGAACAATATGTGATGTCCAGCTTTACTGAAGTACCTAGGTACCTATGTTGAACGAGAATCGGAGAGGAAGTAATGAACAAGATCGCTTCCTTCTAGATGTAGGCCATCCATGCTAGCTCTCAAGGTCTACTCCTGAGCAGGTTTAGAAGGAACGATCTTCTTTATATCCATGCCTACCTTATTGGCAAAGGACCGACATAGCCAAGCAGCCTACTGAATACTAAATAAGGAAGTGTCCGGCTGTCGGCACACCAGATGACCAGGTAAGGTACCTAAGGTACTTTGCGTTTCTATACCGAGACATTCACCTTAGGCATCCTTAAGAATACCTCTTGAGAATTAGGCTATCAATCATGAGCGCCACATCCTCTATGATCAGACTAATCAAGGCATTCAATAGAAAGTTGGGGAAACGTACTGACATACAAATTTAATGGCCATAGCATAGATTGCAATAAAAGTAGAGCCACCACAAAAAGTACTTACTTTGGCTGAAAGAGGCCCGAGTCCGAAAACTATTGCCCAAGAGTAAAGGGCCAGGGTCTGCGCATTGAAACTTGAAACCCACCTCCACACTCACTCTAGGCTATGACGTCGCCCAAAAATAGGCATCTGATCCAAGCTCCAACCCCAAGCTTGAATTCAATTCCTCGCCTTGAATCTCATCTCAACTGGATTCCAAACCTGACATCTTTCTGCCAACCTTCAACCTAACTCCGGTTTAATCATAACTCGGTAAGTACTTATTTATCAACCCAAATCTGCTTCCCTCTATTTTGCACGCGTCGAATTTATCTCGATAAGCCCTAAGCTAGACTGTCGCTGATCCACCAGAAGTGCAGATCCACTTCAAAGTCTCCCATCACTTCTAAAATGGCTTGCGGCTCCTCCCACTGTCTTGTCGACCGTAACGGTCCCGGAAGCGCTGCTACTTCAATCGCCGAGTCCATCATCAAGCCCTCCGAAGCTACGGGTACCAAGACTAAGTGCATTGAGTGCGGCGACTACGAATGTTGCTGCATTCCCTGCACCATTCTTTAAAGGGATCGAAGGACGATGGCATACGAAACATGAAAGCACTTGCGGGCGTGTGATATTTGGGAGTTGGTTATTTTAGGTACATGGTGCGATCCAACGCTGCTGGAGTATATAGTGCAGCGTTACGGTATACACTGAATCAACGATTCTGATGAATTTCATGACCGAGTTGGATAATCTACGATTTGTTCGATATGTATCAGTCAGTGCATGCGTGCATCGTCTCGGTTTAGATGCCATTATGTTCCTCAATCCAATGAGCTTTGTAGCAGCTGCTTTAAATCTGTTAGGCATACCCATCTACCGAAGCTCCTCTCAGAGCATTCAATTGTGGCTAAACTTCATCCCTGACGCGTATGAGCACCATGGGAGAGGTAGTGATTTCGTCTATCATGCGTGCCCGTCTCGCTTGTTGGGTGGTAGCCTTTCCCAGGCCTGTAACCCACCTACGTAAATAAAGCATCCGTCGCAGCCCATACATCTGCCTCTCTTTGTTTTGCCAGTGCGCTCAAGTCATACTCCTCAGTCTGCTGTCCTAACGCCTTGGGCACATCAGGTACACTCAAACTGCCCAGGCCATCGAGCACTCGGCGTGCCTTATCCACCTGTATCCTGATGGCCATAGTCTCAGTGCGCGTGCGATCTAGATGCTCCTGCATGAGCGCAATGACCGACTCTCGTGCTTGATGTGGTCGATATTCGTTGAGAATGTGATGAAAGTTGATGAAGAGAGTGCGCAAGTCCTGTACTTTTGCTTCGGCATGTGATGGGTTCTGCGACAATATTCCAGAGAGCTCAAGAAAGTTGAGTAGAAGAGATTTCGCCAGGCGCTTGAGCTCAAAGGCGCGGTCAAAGCGTTTGGCGTCCTTGGATTCAGACTGTGATGATGAAGGAAGATTGGTGATGCCTTGCTCCTCGAGGGTTGGGAGCTTGTCGTCGAGCTGCGAAATCTCAGTCAGTCCATCTGTTCAAAGGGAGAAGTATTTGCAGAAACTCACCATGTATTGGTCTCCAAATACACGCCAGCGCCCATCGGCTGGCTCAGTTGGAGGTTGCAGATTGACGAGATCTGCGGGAACGTCCGGCACCCGAACCGTCAACGGGTCACCACCATGCTCATTGATATATGATGTCCTGAGCTCTTGAATCCGAGAAACTTTGTCTGTCGTGAACTCTTGCCAAAAGAATGGCGGATTAGGGAACATTGAGGAGAGCGAATGCGCCTCCTGCTGTTGTTCGGCCATTTTTCAGCCGGTATGACGGGATCACCTCATGAGGTGATTCAAGATAGATGTAAACAGGAAAGACAAGACGACACGTCAAGAATGCGGCTCAAAAAGACAAGATAAGATTGGTATGCGGGTTCTTTGTGAGCATATGGAGTACAAGCGCAAAGCTTCCTTGCACCCTTGGTGGAGGAATGAGGAGGAGACTCTGAGACTCTGGCGGGATGGTTGGAATCCACGTGGATGCAACCACGGTCAAAGCTTCCTGAGACCTTGGCTAGGTACCCTTATGTATTATGCAACAATTCTCACTCACTGATATCGTTTATAGCCGAGTAGCAACCCTCTGTATGAGAAGGATTCCGCAAGCAGTTGAAGAGATTAGATAAAGCTCGATCCTTGATGGCTCCAAATAGAATAAGGTTAATGAAATGTCGATTTGCGCCGGTTAATCGTCGGCGGTTGCTCACCTCCCACCTCTTTGTTACCGTCTCGACGACCCTGATTCTCCATAGTCCAACAACGTCATAAGCATTTCTCATTTCTTACTTCTCTTTCTCTTGTGCCATAAATGCCTATCTGGAGCCATTCCCTATGAAAGAGCTTGTCTATTGTTGTTTCACCCAATTGGATATTTGAACTACAGCCATCGCATTTCCTTCCCACCTGGAGCCATCCCCCACTACATCCGTTCTCTTCCACACCTGTTCCTCCTAATACACACCCATGTCCGACGTGCGATCTCTTCTACGGCAACAACGCGCCGCTCGCCGTATCGAACACCCCTACGCTGCCTACTCCGATGCAGGCAAACTCCTCTGCATCCTCTGTCACGAGCAGATCAAGACAGAGACGCTATGGGACTCGCATGTCCGAGGCGAGGCGCACAAAACTCGCCTCATAAAAGCCCAAACAGCTTCAGCCAACGGTCGCAATTCACAACAAACTTCACAGAAAAGGAAACACGACGATACTGAGGAAGCTGTCGACGATAGGGATGGAGATGTCGAGATGGACGATGGCAGACGGAAGCGGAATAAGACGGATGGAGCTGATGGAGAAGGAGATAAAGATGTTAAGGACCAGAATTTGACACCACCTCGTTTAACCAGAAGGACGTCGACTACACCATCACAAGGAATCGAGATCCAGATTCCCTCGCGACCCGCAACCCCAGCTCACAGAGACGGCTCCTCCGCTTCCACCCCGGGAGGCCAGCCTAACAATCTCGCCTCGCAATCTGCTACTGCATCTCTCCCCTCACGCCGAACTAGCAGTTTGGTTACAGACGAGCGTGTAGCCTCCACAGCAGCGGCGGTTGATGAAGCAGAGTGGGCAGCTTTCGAGGCTGACATTGCCGCTACAACAGCCCCCTACGACGAAGACGCAGTTATATCTGCCCCAGCCATGACGGCCCAAGAAGCTGCTGCTGCTGACGCCCTGAGAGAGGAGGAAGCTGAGAAGCGACGTGCTCAAGCCGATGTCGATCTTGAAGACGAAAAGGAAGAGGCGACCCGCGCGCTCGAGGAAGAGTTTGAGGAAATGGAAGAGCTCGAAGCCCGCGTGAGGCGCTTAAAGGAGAAGAGAGAAGCCCTGCGCAAACGTGGCGAAAGCTTTAGCCAAGAAGCTGGCCTCGAAAAACCCACGAGCGTGGGTAAGGAGAACTTAGAAGCCCCCGTTATTGAGGAGAAGGACGAAGAAGATGACGAGGAAGGGGATGAAGACGATGACTGGGACGGCTTCAGGTTTCGAACAGCCTGAGAAAACAGGTTTTGTGCATGCACACATGCGACAGATATTATTGCTGAAAGGCATACCGGCCGCCTTTACATGTCCCGGTGCGAGTGACGGAGTTATTCGATTTGTAACATCACCACAACCTACATAATGTATATACAAGCAGCCCTGACGACAGGATGAGAGTGATCGCCGAGAACCACCATCTCTGTTGCTGAGGCATTCTTACCAGAACTGTGACCAAATACCAAAGAGAACTATAATAGGGGTATCAAGCGATGGACCTCGATTTACCATGCCCCTTGGTAGCCGATGCAGCCCTGTTTCCCATACGCGCTACAACCATTCAGCTTATACGAGTCATCACCACTAACTTACCAAGAGCTATTTCGTTCTCCGCCACGGCTGACTCTCTCCCAGAACCTACGGAGCCGCCACACGCGCCCTATACCACGGCTCTCCTCCCATCTCCTTACGCCGTCTTGGCGCTCTTTGACTTCACGCTTCCATCTGGATGCAATCCATTGCCGTAGCCCATCCTTAACTCTTTCCTTCTCAATTGCTTTCTTCTTGGCTACAATTGCTGGCGCGACATGCACGGAAGTCATGCCAGGCACACACTCTTTTGGCAATACTGAACGCTCAACTAAGGACGCGGCTGAGGGCCTCGCTGCCAAGCGCCGAGATAGTCGGATTGAGACCAGGGATCGGGCCAGCCGCCGTGAAACTATGGAAGTATGTGTCATAAAGATGGAACGAGCAATAAGGTCAGCCAGAGATGGGCGAGATGGTGACCATAGACGAGATGGAAGATCTGAACGAGCTTGCTGAAGTCGATAATGGTGTAAGACAGGGGCCCGAGAGATATCGCGAAGGAGATGGCTTGTCTATCTCTGTATCAGCCTAGAGTTCTAGAGATCTTGAGCTGCCAGGACCATTAATTGGTCTCCACGGACGATCCCAAAGTACCACTGGGGGATAGACTAAGTTCTTGCTAACGATAGACAATCGATACTTACTCTCGACGTTGACAGAAGGTCGTTGACGTCCAGGAAACCCATGATATGAAACAAGACCTCGTTTGGCAAGTTCTCGAGGGACGGAGACTGCGCTAGGGCCCCTTGCAGCATGGCACTTCTATCGGCGGCTCCTCTGGGCGAGTAGACAGGGCAAGTGTCTACAACTGAAGAGGCTGGGCAGGCTGTCTCTAGAGGGGGACTGGGGATCATTGGAGTGACGGTGGATCGGGCATCAGTGGACGAGAACGTCACAGAGCTAGATCTTTTGCCATCCTCGGCTGGAGCTAAACAACCGGGGTTTTCGGGACGGGGTGACGCGAGCGACAGCCCATGCACCTGTGAGGTGAGCTGGTCGGGCGATGGGGCAACAGGCTTCATAGCGATCTGAGTGTTGAGTCCTCGGCGCGACAACCGACAAAGAGCACTAGGAAAGGGCGTGAGATTGAGGGGAGTGAAATAGTGAGACCGTTTTCTTGGTCCAAAAGGGTCTAAATGTACAAAACTCCGGGAAGGCGGCAGAGCCCAGACGAGAGGCGGAAAAATAGGTGTCAAGGCAGGTGTCGAGTGGTCGTCACATGTACGGCTCCTTTGAGGCTCCGCAAATCTGGCCGTGATGGCAGGCGTGTAATTCTGACGGACGATGGGTTGTGACGGGCTTCTGGGGCGAACAACAGAGAAGAGACGGAAACCCCGGTAGGAAAGAGAGTGGTAATGAGGCGAAACACGAGAAAGGATAAACACGGCGCGTAAGAAGTGCGGTCGCTGATGTGGTCGGTCTGGTCAGTCGGTCGTGACCACAATATCTGATGATAGAGAAAAAAACAGGTAATTTGAGAAGCGGTAGAGGGGCGAGAGGGATTTAGTTGATGCCGAAACTATTGATCGCCGACACGAGGTGGCCCAGTATGTTAGAATTAAGAAATGAAGGATTGAATACTGATGCTAGAGTGTTGACTGATGACGCGCAGGGCGCTAAGACGGATGGATAGTCAGGTGGTAGATGAGTCCTGGAGTCGTTCTGTCGCAACGCACCGCACCAATGATGGCACATGCGACAGGTGGGAAAGAAGAAGCTTGAAGATACTGCACTCGAGCCAAAGCGAGTGCTGTTTCCGATTTTAGATTGATCATGCGGCTGTCACTCTGAGATGGTACATGATGTGAATGTTTGAGAGCTATGAGACGGTGGAGGTTCAAGATGAAACTTGGAGTTGAGGGGAAGTTTAGGCAAGTGGGACGAGGGACGTTAGATTACCTGGCTCTAGGTTAGCCGATGAGGCGATGTGGGGGTCGTGCGCAAGCGTTTGCGTGAGCTGCCACTAACGGCGGGAGCCTAATGAGAAGGCGCATCGAGCGGCACCTACCATAGGTCGGGTTTGTTGACAGGGTTTACCCAAGTGGTCAGGTACCAGACCCAACGATCGTGGGTAGGAAATCTCAAGAAGCAAGCACTTAACGTTAAGTATTGATGGGACAGGATAGGAAGAAAGGCGGGCGCACAAATCATGATAGCCATAAGCAATTCCTTCATATGAACTCACGTTTCATTCGCCAAGCAGCATTTAGGCATGCGCATGAAAGTCACCGCCATCCTCATGTGATACTCATACTTGACGACCTTAGCAGCAGAAACTTTAGTGGTAATTTCAACCTTCTTTTCTGCGTTGGTAGCACCTACCATCTGAATGTGATCTCGTACTTAGGTGCCCCCCCCAACTGGCCACCTTCAAGGCCACCTACCTTACCTGAGCTGCCTACCTAGGAAGTAGGTACTGCTGCTGTTGGTTTGCACGTTGATCTCACCGCTCCTGTCTCGACGAAACAACAAAAAATATCGTGGTCCAATGTAAACATCACCATTCACCCGACAACAACAATAACAAAACAAAGCATCCAGCTACCTGCAAGCTACCGCAAGCACACCACTCAATTACTTACACCCGCATACAGTATATCATACGTATCACATCACATCACATATCCGCCTTCGCATGCATATGCCCATCACAGCCACCGGGAAGATCTGCTGTGATGAACGGCCAAATGTCATCCTCACAGGCTCGCACCAACCTGTGCCATGCGTGGATCGACGTCCCTGCCGCTGTTGCTGCACGTCTCCGCCTCGGGCACCTGCCACTTATTGCTGGCAATGACTTGGCCCCGGATCTATGATACATTACTTCACTCACCTCGTGCTTGATGGGCAAGCGATGTTCATGCAGCCTGCAGCTTTCTGCCGCTCTGATCTTGAGCTGACGTAGCTGTGCACATCGCGCCTTGCCTTGATCTACTTTTCCAGGGCCATGCAGCGTTCTGACACGAATCTTCAGTTGCAAAACTACCCACGCCTGTGCTAAGCAACGCAACTTTTTAAGAAGAAGAAAGCCCAACGTATCGCACAATTCCAATCGCGATCCTCCGTCGTCTGCTGCGATCAATCTTACCCTCACACCCACGCGCTTTCTCGGCGCTGTGACGTGGTTTTGAACCCACCTGAATCTGCGGCCGATACCTAGACCCTGACAGACAGAGAGAAGCAGGGGTTGCAGTCCAATTTCCAATTCACTGCCGCATGCCGTCTTGCTTTCTTGTTTCATCATTGTTGTTCTTCATCAAGTTGCTGAGAATTGTCGCGTTTTGCGCGCTCTTTTCCCTTTACGGATACTGCGCCCATCTTCCCGACCATTTCTTATGCATATGCAGCGACTCAGAGAAGCCTCATCAAGATGACATCAAGAAGAATTGTTTTGTTGTCAGAGCTTCAGATTGTCATGGCTTCATACTCCACACCGCCGTGACGCTGTCTGAGGTTGTGGAACACTACCTAGCCATTATCTCCCGACATAACTTTGTTTCCGCCTCATGTCTAAAGCACTCGAAACAAACGTCTATAACTTTGCAGATTGGCGAAGCCGGCTGCTCACATTTAGATTACGTCCTACTATGAAAATCAAGAGGAATTCCCGCCTCCCGTTACAGTGTCAACCTTAACAACCGTCGCCTGTCGTTCGTAACTTGTACCCTTACAAATTCTGGCTTCCCGGAATGGCCACGCTTCGAACTGTGTCACTGACCAATCATTGTTTCTAACAGCAGTCCATGCGGCGACAATGAAAACATGTCTGCCGTACAGGAAGGCCCAGCCTCAAGCCGCTGACCCCTGGACTATCCCTGCTTGTCAGTTCTCTCCCCCACACGGCTGCAACGCTAGCATTCAACATCCTCTTCAAGTTCCACTTGCAATCAAGACAATGCCGTGATGCAGACGTTCTAAAGCTGCAAAAAAAGTCAGAGATGGAAGTGGGCCAGGCGATGTTACGCCCAAGTCCGTAACGCGCGCCTCCATTTTAGGTAACGGGAAAGGTGTTAACCTCGACCAATTGCCAATCTACAATTTCTCGTGGGCTCGCGAGATCTATTTTCTTCATTGGCTCCAGGTACGATCGGACACTCCCGCCCCGTAGCTAGTGAACAGGCTCCATGCAGCGGTTTTCAGACACATGATTTGCAGCAACCCAGGCGTCTGGTTCGGATTCGAGCCAGCAAGATTTGGTCACGGCTTTTCAGGCCTACGGCTCATTGGGCGGTTGCTGGTCGCGGAATTTCCCAGTCTAGCGCTATCCGTCCGAAGTGCAGCCTCAGCGCTGCAATAGTTTGTATAAGGTCGTTCTTGTACCACACCGTACGTACAGCACTTACTCAGTAACCAGACAACGGCCGGCGTCAACTTCTTTAGAATTGAACCTCAATGCTCTTTTAAAGAACCTTTTGTTCTCCTTCGAAAGCATGTGGCAAACGATGTTGAGTCCCGTGGAAGGGATGGACTCTGAATGCACGCACTTCGGCATACCTTGTTCCCTTCGCTTCCCTCTAAGCAAAAATCAACTCAAGATTCAAGTATTGGGATGAATACCCAAAGCGGGCCGGCCCGGCCGCTAAACCGGGCCGTTATGACCATCAGGCTGAGCGAGCAGGGAAGGCGGTTTACCAAAGCCTTTTGAATCTTCAGAGGGTCTGCATGCCCGCAACGGCCGGCAAGACATTCAACTTGATACATAACCACTACAAAAGTCAGTCTCAGGCCTACAAGTTGGCCGCTTGTGACTACTCAGCTGGATGCCGAGCAGTGGTGAGCCCCCAAAGCTCGAGCTTACACTTGTGTCTCGCTTGGTGCATCCACCCACCCAAGACAATGCGCGCACACGCATAAAGACACTGGCACCTAGCATACCTGCGTGAGGGTACACTCTTTTACATTCCCCGGCCACAGAGATCGAGAATTAGACATGCATCCCTGCTGAGCCTAACAATGCCCAACGTCGAGGACCAGTATCGATCTCTACCTCCTCTGCTCCCTGGCCGCTCCCTCCCATGGACCCATGCGGGCTGTGAAGTCATCATGGACGAGTCAGTCGTCCGAGGCGCAGGCCATTCCCGAAGCAGAAGGCCAACTCAGCAGTATTCGGATGCTTCGTTATGTTTCCCCGTGAAGAATCCTTTGTCACCGCCATGTTCCATGGTCGGGGTGCCTGAAAATGCCTGCCGATGGTAATGTTCGATGTCACCTGTGCTCATCACTGGGTCAGGACCATCACACGCTGTTGGTGGAATGAAAGCGACAGAGCTCACATTTGCGACATCGTATATTCTGTTTCCCTGTCCAATGTACCTACGTGAATACATGAGTGAGATCGCAACGAGCCACTTCGAGATCTTGAGTGTTCTGTATGTGCGTCTTGACTACGCAAAGCCTATGGCAAACGGCATTTTTCTTCGATTGAAAACATATATATGCTGTTGAACGGCAGATTGTTTCTTCGGAAATATGGTGTAAGACGTGTCGGGACAGTCTTTGAGCCCCAAAGTCAAGTCTGAAGTCTGAATCAACTGATACATAGCAACTCAGGTGGCCCCCAACGAACGTCTGCAGCGTGTTCAACGGCTCCGATGTGATATCTGGGTCTTTTTGCATGGTCACTCAAGCAAAACCCATAAAGCGAGGCGTACGGATCACTTGGGCCGTGGTTCACTATGGAGCGGGTTCGAATGAGGCGGTAGAAGGACGACTGGGGGACATGAACGGAAGAAGATACAACGGTATCTTTTGAACATCGGCAAGCGCTCAGTTCTCTCTCCTAGGAAGTCGATGGAATGCAATGACCAGGCTGCAGCCCTGACCAGAGGGACGCTGCCACGTTGTGCATCTATGTGCCTTGTGCACATCGACATGGTTCTAAAATTGCTTTTGAACTGTCGACAGTGGTGTTCGACAAAGGGGCTTCCTGGGTAATAAACCAATGGCTTAGTGACAAGATGGAACTTCAATCAATTCATGTGAGCCGACAGCCATGCACGAAAACCATGCAAACTCCCCTATTCTTATATGTCGCTGCCACAGTGAAGACTTGCAGCAAGGCGCGAGTTTGAGCTAGACAAACTCAACTCAGCTCGGCCCGGAGCTCATGTGTGCACGGCTGCCTATTGACCAAGAAAAAGCATGGGAATGAGAGGTTGAAGCTAACGCCTAGATCCCTTAGAGAAGAGGTCGACTAGGAGGATTGCTATCTTGTCAGAAGAAGCGGTAACGGGAATAAATTTCACTCAGATATTGCGATTGACTTCAAATCCTGAGTGGAATGAGTCGGCATTCAATGAACTATCTACCTTGTTCTTTTAACGAGGTCCTATCTGCCCGGATGATCGTGTTGATGTGCCTCTTGAAAGCTGGAGATGTCGCGCAACTATGGAAGCAACCGGCCAAGACAAAACCATGAGGTTCTGTCAGACAGAAACATCCAACGGGCATGGAAAAGAGAACCCAGACGAAGCGCTACGGCGGAATACAGAGTCGACTTTCAGCCCCCTCGGTGGTAAGATTCTCAAGTGTCTTTTTCCGAGCTTGATTCAGACTTGGGGAGGCGATCCGCATGCCTTTTGGGCTGAGAGAAGTCCCAAACTGGAAGTGAAAAGCCGACAAAGTCCAACATAGCCTTTATTGTAGAAGTAGGACGGCACGATGTCGTAAAGAGTACTCGATACCGTAGTCCACGAGAGCAAGCCCAGTAGCAGATCCTTGAGCTGCAGTCACTCTTCCAATGGGCCGCTGGTGCCATCGAGCTTGGATCCGCAAGGGCTTGACGCACAGAGGAGGAGAGAGCCAGCGAACCACAGCCCTGGCTTTCACCGAAATCGACAATCGTCGAGATTGCAAGCCGTCAGGATCCCCTTGTTTCCTGACACTTGTCCGCCTTCGGGACGAACCATGGAGCCCCACAACGGCCGCAGATCAAGACACCACCTTATGTGCACTCGACTAAGACAAGACTTCGAGAGGTCGCGGCCAAGGCCAGGCCCGCAGCGGGAAAGGTGCAGGGCTCCTGGCAATAACATGGCCGTTTATGTGGCCCGGCTGCCTCAGGACTCCGTGACCAAGGACGCGCCATGGAAGACATATGGAATGTTGACAGAACATCCCCAACAAGTACAGTACAGGCTTGACTCACGCGCGGTACACAATGGGGGAAAGACACGAGACAAGCAAGGTAAACAACAGAGTCAAGGTCTCTCCTACGGGCCTCCAAGTCCTGCAAAAGAGAGGGCAGCCAAGCTATATCTGCTCGTCAGGTACGTCGTGCATTAGGACGACAACAAAGGCTGGCAAAGAGGCAAATTGAATCACACCAAGGGCACATGCAGCCATGCACATGCGCATACGCATCCCCGCGGGTTTGTCCATGCTGTTTGGCCCTTCGTCAGCCCTGCTTTTGTTGCTTCCACTGCAGCTACAGCATCAGGGTGAAGTGCTGTACACACAAAATACTGCGGTAGCATCTTGTGGTGTGGGGATGCCCCGTACTTCTACCCTGTTCTTACTGTAGTTGCTGATACTGCTAGGGGGGCGTGTGTTGAATCTTAGGCCTTCATCAACGTGGCAAGCGACCACCGGGTTCTTCTACCATGCTACCAAGTATGTATCGTACTAGGCTTTGCTATCCCAAAGCCCCCCGCTGTTCCTGTCCTGTTAGGAAGGACTGATTCATATCAGCAATGGGGGAAATGGGAACAGCCGACTGACGAGGTGGTACAAGGCTTGACGTGCGAGTTGAGCAAAGAAAAACAAGGAAGAATAAGAGCCTGAGATGGGATGGAGTCGTTGTTGAGCGGCTCTAACGTTGATAGACGTGCTGCAGGGTCTCTAAGAAACACATGTGCGCAGATTGGTTGCTCCGACACCACATCAGGGCCCAGGAACAAAGTAGTTCAAGGTTAGACCCGTCGGATAGTCGGGGTAGGTCGTGTGGCAGCGGAGTAAGAGACATGATGGAGTATCAAGCCGGAGGAGGGGTGTGTTTAAGGCACACTTGCTGGTGGAGGACGGTGATGCGATAGGGAGGAACGACCATATGGGGCTTCAAGTACGGGTACCCAATTGACGCATACAAGCAAGCCCTCTTTATCCCGCAGGAACAGAAGCAGAAGCACAACAATGGGCGGCCATTGACCTGACCCGAATTGAGGGCAAGGGGTCGAGGGAAAGAAGGCGATTGCTTGTTGGTTGTGCGGGAGTCCCACATGTGGATGTAGGATGCCATATACAGCACGACGATCGAATACGCAAAGAGACTCTTGGATCGAACAAGTATAAGTTGGCTACGACATCCCTTTGATCCGGACCAAACAACCCATCTTTCCTCTTCTGCGGTCTTTATACAATTCCACGTCTAAAGTACGTCGACAACTCAAGCCCATCAGAACTTGAACTAGACTTTGTTTGAAAGACCAATCACCAAGCCATCCTCTGGCTTCAAGTCTGTACGATAGCTTGGAGATACCTCAAGCAGCACGACAAAGCAAACAGCCCGGTCAGCAAACCAAGACCGAGCGAGAACTGCAGATCTATTTGTGACGAAAAAAACGGCGGCTTCGAGTTATTTCAGGTATTGGAAAAAGCCTGATCTCCGAGTAGAAACCCTTTTCAACATCCAACCGAGCATCAACAAACAGCTAGCTTCGGTTATTTAGGAATTGGCTCACTTCCTCTGCGCAAAGCTACTGGATCTGCTCCTGGGCCTACCTAGCTGCAGTCCATCTAACGACAGGAGTCACCCTGCAGGTACGTTTAGCATTTTCTTCACTGTTTCAAAGTCAAACTTAGTGATCCTGCTTCATCCCGTGAATTCTTGGTTTTCTTGTTGCATTGTAAAGGTGGAACACTATTGGTCGAGCCGCCGATGAGATGGGAAAGTTATGAAGAAGTGCCTTGAGGAGAATCATGAAGGAAAAAGGTAGCCGGCAGCATGGATACGAAATTGATGAACCAGAGGGATTGGGCTGGAGAGAAACAAGATTGCCCAACGCGAAGGGGAGATGCAGAAAGGACAGAGACAACAGGAGTATACCAGTGACTAACCTGCCCGTGTCCTAGAACTTCTCTCGACTCAAAGAAACCCAACCCTATCATCATTTACATCGTTTCGATTCGACTATTGTTTGACTCGTTCCGACTTGACTGGACTTGGGATCGCCTCGATACGACTCGACAGGATTTTGACTTGAACTTCGGGGCTCGGCTCGAATCGACTACAAGTTCGCCTCTTAAGCTCCGCTCTCCGCCTTCGGTCGTCCCGCTACTTCTCCTCTTCTGTCGAACCAGTCAGAGAGACCCTGCTTCCTCCATCTCGACCACTCGCCGCTAAACCCCTTGTCAGCACTCAGCCAGGCTACCCTTCAGCCATGTGCTACTTTGAACAGACTCGCTGGGCATGCGGCTACTGGCGTTGGGGCCACTTCCGTCAGCAGTGCAACAAGGAGTACCGGATGGGCGAGACGTGCGGCCTGAAACTTGTCTACGAAACCAGGACGGAGAACGATGTGTGTAAACTCTGCCACGATACTGAGAAGAAGCAGCGCCGGTATGACAAGATGTACCGTGACGTCCAACGTTGGCAGCGTGAGGGCAACCGAAATGCCACCATCGAGCGAACGTGCGGTGAGATGAGCGACGTACTTGGCCAGATCTATCGTATGAGAGAGGAGCATGATCACAGGCTACAATCGCTTGGCCAGGTAAGTTTGAAACATAATTTCCCTTTCCTTTTATGTCTATTCCCTTTAAGTAAAGAGGGTGCGTCCAAAAAGAAGAATGGTCTCAGGCAAGAGGAGGAAATGATCAAAAGGCACAAAGAAAGAAAGCAGCACCAAAAAAAAAAAGAAAAAAAGAGGGACGGGAAGGCAAAAAAGGGGTGTGAGGGCGTGTGCGTGGACTGTAATGGTGGTGTTGCTTGCATATGGCGTGGGATGGGAGGTGGTTGGGGCACGGGCATGATGCGTCAAGAGTGAGAAAGAAAAGAAACCTGAGTGGCTGACCCGTTATTGCAGTAAAGTGACGAGATTCAAAAAGCGGCCCGGCGAAAGGGACATATCCCACGACGATCAAGAGCGAGTTGCTCTGCTCTGCTTTGACAACGAGGCAGAAACTCGAAGCAGTAGCTCGTAATGCACAACGGATCTCCACCAGGGCACCGACACATGCTATAATGATGATGATTATGACAACCTTGTTTTATATTCGCGCTGACAGGACGAACGAAAAGACTCTGCAGTCGACGCCGAAAGAGGGGAGCTCAGTCAGGAGGGGAAGAGGGGCAAAAGAAGAGACGACGATGGAAAGGCAACTCTCTCGTGGGCATGACTTTTGTGGATTATTTTCTCCTCTTCCTTTCTCTTCTACATTCGTCTGGAGGAACAGACAGTTCGTTCTTCTTTTTCTTCTTCTTTCTTCTGACATTTTCGGTACATTGGCGGAGTGTTTGTCATGAGACCTGCGAGAGGGGCAAGGTAGAAAGGCCACAAGGTGAGGAGAAATCTCAGGCCAGCGTCGGGGGCATGCAGAAGCAGTTTGTGGGACGGAACATGAGCCCCCAGGTACGGCCAGGTCTATGTTCATATTCTTTCTTTATATCCACAGGTGCAAACCAGGTGGAAGATAGGTCAACCCAGTGTGTCCAGCAGCATTCTCCTTCTATATCCTTTATTAGTGACCAAGGCAACATGCCGCCGTCAAAATAAAGGAAGTACAGCGTCTCTCTCCCCTGCCCTAGCCCCGACACCAAAATCGTAGAAATTGCAGATGGGGGAGGGTGGCAGTGTGCATGGGATAGGCGGAGCCGGGGGGTGTGGGCCACAAACACAAGGGACGAGAGTCTTATTCCCTGCTACAAGTTAACCGGGGAGACCGCTTCTATGTGAATCAACGCGATGGCGCGATGACGAGTATTTCGAGACTGGGAGGGTTGAGCATCTTGATTTCAAGTTTGTGGGTTAACGAGCAGAGGCAGGGAGTAGGGAACGGCACGAGGAGACAAGAGATATCAGCTGAGGAAGCACAGCAGAAAAGCGCAGCCGTTGTAGACGCAGCCGGCCTAGAAAGGCTCTCGAGAACATCGAATAGGATGTTAGGAGGAAGCCGGCAACCCTCAAGACGCAGTGTAGCATGAGCGAGTGCCAGCCGGATTTGTCGTGTTATTTCCCCCAGACGCTGAGTTACCGCCTGCTCTGTTCGAGGAGGACAGCCTACAGCACTATTGCCCGTTGTGCAGCGTAAGCCATTCGAGTTAGGTATATGCCCTTGCCTGTCGGGGGTTTCGGGGGCCCATAGCTTGACAGCCCCAAGCCCTTCGCCGACGAATAGGGAGGAAGGTGTGCGTGCGACAATGCAGGTGCTAAAGCAGAAAGCCAGCGGCGTCGGGACTCCAGGTCCCTCAATGTCTCAGATGATCTTGGGTGCTTTGCCGTTCCTCATTGTCCACTTTCGGGCGGCAGTCCAGGACGCAGCTTTGATATGTATCGTAGCTTTGGTTGATGCCCAGAACGTCGCGGGTACAGCAAAGACTTGCAGAGGAATAGCTATCGATTGAATGACCGATACGAACCGACGAGGAGCGATAGAAATCGAGGCGGGGATCGAGCTGGAGCTGTAGTCGGCGATCGTGGAGTCGGGGTGGCGATGACAAATTTTGATACAGTTTGTGTACATCGACGTCTCAGTCTTTTCCATCGTATGTAAGAAACCAGAGCTGTCAATCGTGATGCGGTTCCAAATGAGGAGGACATGGGCCAACAAACCCGGGCGTCTCGTGGTAGGCAACAGTCTAGAGGCCTCAAAACGCATCGAGCGTCGAGCATTTGTGCAGCATCCAGTATACTACATATTGTGTAGCGCAGTCCCAAATAAACAAGCCCCAAGGCACAATCCTGTGAACGAGGGCGAGAGGTGGAGACATGCTGGTCATCAGGGCTCAGGCTTAATGAGCCTAGCTGTACCAGAATTGCAGGCATTCTATTATAGAATGCGGTCTGCAGGATTTGGCAGGGTTGATCCCCATCGAAACGTTCGAGAAGAGGCTGGGGTGAACTACAATAGCATGTGACGAATCGTGAATGCGAGCTCAGCTTGTCCAACCTGCACAAGACCTGCAAACGACATGAATAGAGGACCGATGAGATTTAAACCCATGAACTCAGTCCATGTCGTATCTGACTGGTCGAGTTCATGTCTGTCTGCCATTCTAGCGACCTTTCCGGTACGGGCCCCCTGGTCAACCCGGCCTGACCCGCACCGCTCATAGTGTCCGTTAGGTTCCTTACCCACAGACACTCTCAATTGTGCAAAGGACTGTACTGTAAGTAGTGTAGCCCTGGAAATACGTATCCCAATATGGACGGCCCCTGCTTGACGAAAATCTGAGCCTTGTCTCAAGCGGGCCCAGCCTCCCGTCTACGGGGTTCAGGGGCCCATCATCTTATGAACAAGATGATTCTGGGTGGTCCAGTTTCCGACAACATGGCTCTCCTAACCCGAGGGTACGGATAAGTTCCGTGGCTACTTGTCCAGTGCAGCTTTTTACCCAGTGCACTTGTCGGTCCCAAACCCGGCTTAACGCACCCTCGTCTCCCTCCTTCAGTAACCCCATGGTGTCGTGGCGGCGGGCTAGAGGCCATGAATTTTACCAAAACAATTCCCGAAGGCTTGGGACGTGGGCGGGATCGTACTCAGGTTGACGAAAGAGATCCATCGAAATCTCCCCAGTGGATGGGGACCCATGCAAGCCGCCCATCAACGGTGCGAGCCGAAGCCGGAGAAAACCAATCTAAATCGAGGGCCGACGGCAAGCTAGAGCGACGGCCACTATCCTTCTCGAGTCTCTGACCTCTCCCCTGGTCTAGCGTCTGTTGCCACCCCACTGACTGCCGGGTCACCTCAAGTCAGTGCGAGCCAGTGTGAGGGGAGCGCACGTGTCTAATGCTTAATGGGTGTTCTCGGTTCTCGACAAGTCACGCTTCCACGGTGGACTGCCAGGCTTCGACTCTAGCTTCTCGCTCGTGCTCGTCATGCGCACCAGACTGCGAGAGAAAGGCCGACTGTACGAACTGACGACGAGGATCGGAAAACTAGACCGCGTAGGGTTGCGTTTTTGCCAGGACCCAGCTCAGTAAGACGAGGGGGGATTTTTCTGTAAAATTCGATTGGGTGTGTCTGTTCATACAAGTCCACTTCTTGCCCACAATAATCAAATAAGAAGGTTCTGTAAAGTCCTGACGAAAAACAAACCCAAAAAAAAAAACCACGATAAAAAAGAAAAGATAAGAAGTCCGAATCAGGTTGTATGCAATAACCACATCCGCCGGTCGAAGGGCTCAGCTGGTTTAATCGAGCAGCAGCCATAAACAAGTCGTGGAGACCATATTGGTCGAGGTTGAGTATAAATTGTAAACGGGTCGGCAGGTAAAGGTAGCAACATGTTGTTCCGCTCATTATCATCATTGCCACTTCACCCACATGCCCTGCAAGAGCTAGACCAGGATGAGTGTGATCCAAGTTTAGCCAAGCCAAAAAAGAAAAAAGAAAGAAAAAAAAAAGGACTTAGCAAGCAGAGCGTTTTGAACACCGAAAGGTACGGTGCATCGTCATCAGTCGTGTATCGCGAAGAATGCGATTTCATGCCGCAACTGCCGACTTCCAAAAGGGCATTCAGCTTTCAATTCCTATTTTTCTGGACGCAAGGCATTGCTTCATTTGACAAGTAGCGGTTGTCATTACTGCATCGCCGCTGCAGCATCTGCAAAGGTCCCCACAAGAGGTCCTTCATCACTCTCGAGAGTCTTGATACTAGCCGGTCCGTTCTTTTGCATCTCTATCGTCTCGTCTTCTGGCAGCCAGTCGACTTTGACGCCGCTCGCAGGGCTGTTGTCCCCCTGGTTGCCAAGTTTCGACACAAGATGTTGGTATCGGGCAAGGCGTGCACCTTGACCAGCGTAGGCAAAGGGGGTTGTTGTCCCACGGGCTACATTCTCTTGCGGAGCGATGTCGAAGATGTCCACCATGTTACTGTTCAACTGTGTCAGCATCCCTCCAAGCCCTCGATCCTTGCAAACGTACTCCGATGTTTTGGCTACTACTCGCTGTAGAGCCTCGTTCTCTCGCTGAGCCTCGAGCGTATCGTTCTCGCCGTTTATGGCTTGATCCCCAAAGCTACCGTACTGCATTCCGTTGGCATCGTCATAAAGAAGGCGGCTCTCCTCTTCCTAGATGAACAAGTTGTTAGCTAATGCCCTTATCGGTGTCCTGCATACTCCACAACCGCAGTAGAGTTCCGTTATACTTCAAAACGTACCTCATCGTAGGTGTTGCCATCGCCCCGTCCCAAACATGATGCGCAAGCTCCCATTGTTGCGTAATCGAAAGACTCTGGTTTACATAGCAAATCGCAGGCGGAGCGTAGATGTCGTACGAGTATCGTGGTCGATCGTGAACTATTGCAAGGACATGTCCTGGCAAGTGAAAAAGTAAAGAGTTAATGAGCGTAGAAGGATGTAGCTTGGTTATACAGCCTCGTGACTTCGTGATTGCGCTCGTCAATGTGTCGCGCCGCGCCTGCTTCACGAGGTACGTTGCTCGCTCAGTGGGTCCTTCCTCAGGAACCCGAGGCCACATCGCGGGTAAACGCCGGCCGGCCCGCCACGTTACCATCCTGTTGGGACAAGAGAGCAATAAAAAAGCACGTAAAGAAATCCGTCAACCCTAGAAACCCCATCTTGTTCTGCTGTCCGACAATATGGCAATGATGCTTCATGTTGCAGCGGTGCAATTCGGCTTGGGAGGAGACCGAACAGCTCCTTTTGCAAACCGAGGACAATCTTTGTTGATACTCGCCCACAAATACTCCCTTGATACTCCCTTGGCATTGGATGCCCTAGATAAGGGAGCATCAATATCACCAAGCTGTCTCATCTTGACAATGCCTTTGTGAGGAGCAGGAAAACTAGTGTCCATTAACTTATGGTCTGTTCCGCTCTGCCTAGTGATCCCTTATGTCCATTTCCATATGCTTGTAGCAAGGGGCTCTTCAGTCCAGTTCCCTTCACATCTTCATATTTCGTCTTGATCTTCCATCATCAGCCCTGGCCCGCTTCGCTGAAGGGAGCCACTACTGCAACCTCTATTTCATTGCCAATGTCTTTCTGTCATGGGCCAGCTTCATCTGAGGCTCTCCTTGTGCTGAGACTATCGCCCGCTTGCTTGGCAATAATTCTTCTCATTTGGCTTCCCTTCAAGTGATAATCTCATCGCCCTAGGTGTAAGTTGAATTGCTTACAGAAAATGGCGACTATAAGGCTGGGCTTCTGCCGTCCAAACTGACTTCATTCTCATCATCATCATCAACACTTCAGCTTCAAGTCATATTTACCTCCTCTCATCTTCTTCAACTCTCACTCCGCTCTGAACTGTACATCAGTCTCCAAGTCTTCAATCGCCCTTCACCTCCATTACCTACCTCAGCATGGTTCGTTTTATCCCCTTGGCTGCTTTGGCTCTGGTGCCTCTGGCTCAAGCACGTTTTGACTGGCTTTATGCACGAGATACTATCGCGCAATGCCCTCCGTGCTCAGTGGAGGGCGAGCCTCAAGACTGTTCTCATACGGTAACTATCACCAATCCGTCTGGACCATACGAGGCCGTTACTGTCTCGGATCCCAAGGGTTCTTATCACACTGTCACAGTCACGGAACATGGCGAGCCTGGTAAAACTGTGACTATCTCCCAAAATTATCAAAGCCCCCAGACCAAGGTTGTATACATCAGCCAGGGTGAGACAGTTAACCCACCCAAGGAGACCATCACGGTCACTGAGCCTGGAAAGACTGTGACTGTGACGGAGACGGAGACCAGTGAGCACGTCGTCACCAAGAAAGTCGACGTTTACCCAGGTCCTGGATACTCCAACAGCAATGGATACCAACCTGGCCCTAAGACGGTTACTATCAGCCGCGGCTACCCAGCCCCTAGCGCTGGCTCTCTTGACTATGATGGAGGAGTTGTCACCAAGGTTGTCGGCGGCGGCGGTGGCAGTGATGGCGAGAAGTATCCTGACGGCGCTCACACAGTCACTGTAATCAGTGATGGCAAGATCAAGACCTTGACATACACCAATGGGAACTATAACACCATCGTCAAGACTATCACTCAAGACAACGGTCATGAGAAGGTTGTGACTGTTACTGGCAGAAACGAGTACGAGGTCATCAAGACTGTAACTCTGGATGACGGCAACAAGAAGATCATCAAGACTATCACTACTGAGGACACAGACAACTATGTCGTCACCAAGACCGTTCAGGACGGCAACAAGTACCACACCGTCATCGTCAAACCCGAACCGACTGTCACCACTATCACCAAAGACAACGGTGACTACATCACCACTGTCGTTGACGTCTCTCACACCTTTACCTTGACAGCTCCTGCTCGGTACGGAACCGCTACCGTGACTGATGACAACTGCGAGACTTTTACCAGGACTGCTACCTACGCGGGGAAGCCTGAGGTCGAAGTCATCATCTACGACCCTGAAACTGGCGAGTCGACCTGCACGAAGGAAGACGGTCTGCATTGCCATCCCGGCTACGACAACAACAAGACCGGCTATGGCAACGATGGTCATCAGACCGGTGGTGATGACAGTAAGGGTTCTGAAGGCTCTCGAGACCCTCACTCTGGTAACAATGGCAAGGGTCATCAGAGTGGTGACAACAAGGGTCAATATGCGGATCCTAGCCACACCAAGGGTCAAGACGAAAGTGATAGCTACAACACTAACCTCCCTGTGTACACCAAGATCCACACCTATGGGAATGGCGACACCTATACTGAGGTTTACGGCGCTGACGAGACTGGTTGTGACTCGGTTGCCGTCTCCACCAGCATTGCGACCGTTTACAACACTGTGGTTGTGACTGTGGATGGCAGCTCTAGCCAGTATACCTCACCATCGAGTGCCCCGACCGCCAACAGCCGAGCAGTAAACAAGGCTCGCTCGCCCCTGTTTGTTCGATGGTGATAGTTCACGGGGGATAACAACCTTTTTCTTTCTACGAGTCTAAAAAATGGTGTTTATCTGGGAGGTTTAATGGGAACTTGTCATTTGGAGGGTATTAATAGGGACCTGTAACCAACATCTAATGTAGTAATTATGTTTCCTAGTGTATTCAATTCAACAGCTTTTTTGTCGAACTTTTTATCAAATTTGGATGTGTCGTGAACTATTCTATTGTCTAACTTGACAATTTTGCTGGGCATTGCACGCATACCCTCCGCATATCATCAAAAGCTCGGAGACGATCACTATCAACTACATTTCTTACTATCAACATACGAATCTAATAACAAGTTCCCACAAGCTAAGACATGCCAACATCAAAACTACCGACAATGCTAGAGACACCGATAGATTCACAAAGCTTGAGCGTATGATGTGAACAGCTTACCCTATTGCGCCAGACTGGTTTGGGATATGTACTCTGTAGACTAACTAATTAAAGTACACGAGTAAAGATACTACAGTTAATGATTTCTGAGAGAGCCACTTTAATAAGATACTACTAGGATTTTTAAATCATTATAATGAATGACTTTGCATCGAATCTTGCTACTGTGTGCAGACAGTGTTGACAATCTGCCATTGCTCTGTTAAGGTGGAGATTTACAACGTGCATGTTAGTGACGCTATGATCTAACACAGTACTGATGATAACCAGAATACCTGCTAAACCTTATCAACCTTCTTTGCTTTTTCTCCTCACTACCTACACAATCTTAGCCACGTGCATCTTCAAGAAACGAACTTGCAGCCAGCGAAAGTCTGGAATGATGGCTCAATCACTACGTCCTAATTAGGCAACAAGCGATGACTTGAACACTCGAAGCGCACATCTAGCGGCATGAAAGTCCAAGACTCCGGCACGCCCGAGTCATCAGTTGAGACCTGGTCAATCCCCGAGGTCCAAAATGTCGAACGCAAACTATTTTGACACCTGCTCAATCGATTGTGGGGTATCTGGAAGCCTATATTTCGGAGTGTTAGTACGCAGTCTAGATCAAAGAAGTGGTCCTTTGTTCACAATTCTGCGTCAACGAACAAGACGCCGTCTGTTTGACCCATCATCCCTATCCTAGCTTATCATGACCTTGTTCTGGCGCGATCGAGTGACGAAAGAGGCCGAAACATTAAGGTTGCCAAAGTGGAAACGTCTGCAAGGCACAACGATCTTGCATTGGCTCAGGGGGGATGTGATCATCGCGAAAGACGTCAACACCACTAGTCTAGCTTTACCTACGGCGACATGGTACTCGCAGTGAAAACTTGTAAAAGGTTCTGAATGAGTGGCTGCCATCTTTTGCATCAAGTCTGGAGCCGTGGACCCTTGGAAAACAAGCACTCGAGATTCATCGACGTCTTGGTGGCATTGGACGAATCCTCCATCGTGGATCCTGCCTGACCTCAGCGAGTGACCACAAGCGCGTCGTATCCGTCTCATCGGACAGAAAACCGCCCCGCTGCGCCGTCCGAAAGATTGCAGAGTCTGTCGTATAAATTGGGTGAAATGTCTCGGATTATTTCGACCTCGTCAACCAGCCACAGGTGGCTATATACTGGTCTGTCTCAGTCAATTGTTTCTCCTTGCCTTCCAACGAGGGCATTCGTAAAGCTTCCTACGCTTGAAGGCAGCATGTCATAAGATTTGTTCCTGCTCACCCTTACATACCTGCTGATAGCTGGGATACAATACCAGAAAGGTGTCCACGGCTAGCTTGCTTGCTCTGCGAAGCTCTTAGTTACAACAACAAACAACCTTAGCGGCTCTTCTTACCCACATTGCCATATCCGGACTACGAAATGGATCGACGGCCATACCGACGTCAGGCGCCGGATACTATTTGCGCCCCAAGTATCGTTCCTGAACGCCAAGAGTCAAATCGCCCGGAGGCTTATGGCCTTAAGACGATTGCATGCGGCCGGCAATGGCTCGTCGTATTAATACTGCTGTTTGTCCGCGGCCTGCACAGTAGCTAGCCTCATTGGGTCAATAGTATCGTCTATATCTGCTCATCGTCACCAAAGGCGTCTCAAGGGGGCTCTGGACCCTTCACAAAAGCCCGGGGACTCGATCGTAGTGGAAACTATCCTTCGACTGTTCCTTGAATGCCAAGAGTCGCAAGGTCGAGACCGCTGAACCTAGTTTTGGCTCACGATTCTCGGATATCCATCATACAAACTCGTGACGCCCTTCGACTACTTAGCCACCAAGATTCCCACACCTCGCTTCTCACTAATCGTCGAGTTGTCTCACTCTCTGCAATCAACTTACACGATGAAGTCATCAGAACTGCCGATTTCCTCCCCTGCCGCCGCTGCCCGTGTGCTGAACTGCACACGAGGTCACGTCGGGGTATGTGCCGTCATACTAATGTTTATGATGTCGACTTTAGTCTGGAAACAGAGAGACTTGGTTGCCATCAAACTTCCTGCCTTTGAGCAAAGAATACCGACAACACTGGAGCCCAGTGAAACAACAAGTTCTAACAAGTCCACGACCCTCGAACGCTTTTGGTCTGCAAAGGGAGAATGTATGAGGGATCTATCGCACTGGGAAAAGCCCGCAAGGATCAGGAAGATCATGGGACTCGTATTTTACGGGCGACGACAATCCGTCTCGATCTTGGACTGCTATCTAAAGGTACACCTGATTTGTGTTCGATCTGTAAAAATGTTGAGCTAACCTCCACAGCGCAACCTTGTGAAGAATGGTGGCCTGCTCGATGGAGTTATCTTTGTGGAACGAACTCAGGATGCCCAGGATCTTGCGCTGCTGAAAAAACTCTTGGAAAGCGAAGACACGTACGAAAAGTGGCAGGTTGAGATGTCCGACTCTGACAACTTTTCGAGCGGCTTCGGCAACTCCTACGATAAAGTTGAAAACGATGTTATGTACGTCAAGATTGATGACGATATCGTAAGTTCTGCGGTTTATTATTCTACGAGACATGTACTAAAGCCAGATAGGTGTTCATGGAAGATAGCGTTATTCCCTCGATCGTCAAGAAGAAGGTCGATCACCCTGAGTACTATATCGTGTCGGCCAACGTCATCAACCAACCGCTTCTCAGCTGGGTTCACTGGAACTTGGGCGCCATAAGGCCTTATTTGCCCGAGGTCGACGATACCGGCAAGGTTATTTCGTCTGAGGTCATAGATCCGAAATCGGTTGACTGGAATCCCTCGAATTTGCCTCCTTGGAACGGCCCCGAATCCTTCTCTCTTGACAACTGGGAGCCCGACGATAAGCAGCACCGCTGGCTTCCTCTAGACAAGGGTGGCAAAGACCATATCCTCGACACAACTCCCATCGAGGCAACCGAGTATCACCCTATGGGTCGTGGCTGGACCGAGTGGAAGATTGGCGCACAAGAACACTTTAGCTTCTTCGAGAACCTCTGGAAGAAGCAGTTGTCAGCCTACAAGTTCGAGACATGGGACTTTCAGTACGAGCGAATGGGCATCCAGTTTGTTGCCTTACTAGGCAGGGACATCAACCGTGCCAAACCGATTGAGGCCGACGACGAAAACCACTTCTCATGCAACATGCCACGCATGCTGGGACGCCGTAAGTGACGCTAGTACCAGGTGGCTTAGTATTGTACTAACAATCTCGATAGATGCTGTCGCTGATGGACGAGGTGTTGCTGCTCATTACAGCTTCGGAAGTCAGCGCGGAGGCATGGACCGGACCGACATTCTCGACCGGTATAGGTCCTTTGCGCGTAACAATATCTGTGCCGGGCCCATGCTGTGGACTCCCGGTGATGACTGACACTGATTGCCTCGTGGCAACAGGTGTAAGAAGTACCCCTGGTGTACCCTACGTATTTCTTTTGTAACTACATGTATATTTGAGTCAAGTACTAGAACTCTGCCACGCGATGCATCATTGGGTGACAGGCCCATTGGGCATGGAGTTGAGGATTGGATGGGGAATTTGTTTCAAACCGACACACATGTTGACAGCAAACTCTAAAGAATAGAGCGTTGAAATACATGAGATTAGCAAGACTTTTTTCACCCGTGATTGTTGAGTAGTATTCTGGAGGGAGTTGTATCGAGTAGTAGCTCTGCACTTACCTTTGGGTCAGTACTCAGTTGCAAAGCTTCGTCTACGCGATCACGTACGATAGGAACAGAGTAATGATGATTTGGAAGAAGAACAGTATAAAGATTACAGAAAACTCAACGACGATAATGTAGAAACACGTTTTTGTTCTTACTTTGCAGTTCGTCAAGGACATTCATATCATCAGCTCACGCTTGCTAAAAAAAGAATTCCTGTCAAAGAGTGCAAAAGCCGTATCAATAAAAATGCTTAATCGATCGTAGCCAGAGTCGCACGGAGACTAGATCGCGCTGATTCAAGCAAGCGACTTGTCTCCCGGATAGTCGTCAAAGGTCGACTCGTGTCGGGTGAGGTTGGTCTCCTTTTCGACTTGGGCGAGATCGATGTGAGCAACAGCATCGTCGCCGTCGAAGATGCGGGCAATCTCCTCGAGGGTGGGTCCCTTTGTCTCGACGTAGAAGTACCACACGAAGACAAGCTCGCAGAAGTCCCAGAGAGTGTAGAAAAGCATGAAATTCCAGTGGTTGGGGAGGTTGTTCCAAGCAAGCTTGTTGGTTTGGCTGGTGTATGTTAGCTATCCAAGTCTGACGACTAAGCTGGTAAAGAATGACTTACTTTCCAATGGCAAGAATGGCCTGGACGGTGATGTTCATGATCATCATGCCCTTGGCACGGAGGTGGAAGGGAAGAACCTCGAGAGCGTAGGCGACGAGCAAGCCCGAGAAACCGATATCGTAGAAGACGCCAAAAAGCCACACAAATGCAATCTGGGCATAGCCAGAACCAGTGTTGGTATACTCAACTCCACCGTCGGGCTGTTCCTCTGTGGCAGGAGTAGGCACTCCCGAGTTTTCGTATACGGCACCAGCAATGGTCCACATGATGAAGGCGATGACCATACCAGAGATAGCGGTGAGGAAGAGAGGGCGACGACCAATCTTGTCGACAGTAAAGGCAGCGCCGATGGAGATGGCGAGATCGAGGATGGTCTTGCCAGCCGAGAGCTATGCGGAGAATGAGGTTAGTAAAGTTGGGCTAGATAGTGTGCTGGGTAGACTTACAGCAAGCTTCTTATTCTGCTCCTTGATACCAGCACCCTCATAGATGACATCCATGTAGTTGGAGAAAAGAGCGTTGCCTGAGTACTGAGAAATGATACCGAGGGAGATGATGATACCAAGACGCCACAAGTTGCCCCTGGTCTTGACAAAGTCAACATAACTAGTGGACTTCACTGCTCTGTCGGCCTGGATAGTTTCCTTGATCTCACGGTACTGGAACTGAACTGTGGCATTGTTCTTGTCACCGCCGGCGTGGTGCTTGGCAAGAACGGCGAGGGCATCCTCCGGCCTGTCCTTATTGATGAGGAATCGAGGGGACTCAGGGACCCACCAGATGCCGCAAAGCTGAATCATAGAGGGAACGGCTTGGATAAAGGTGATGGATCGCCACGACCAGTTACCGTTGATGGAAGCAGTGCCCCAGCCAACGACGGAAACGACTAAATAAGATTAGCATTGCACTGTCGTCTTCTGTATGATGGATTTGCTGCTTACTCAAGGAACCCAAGTTCCAGAGACAGTTATAGACAGCAGTAAGAGGGCCACGGTGCTGAGGGTGGCAGATCTCGGTAAGAAGCATGGGCGAAGACATTTGTGCCAGCGAGTTGCCGAAACCAAGGACAAAGCGACCGCCCATGTACACTAGGAGACTTGATCAATACCGAAGAAAGATGATCCCCGTAGATGTTGAGACTTACTGCCATAGCCATTGCAGAAAGCAGAGACGAAAGAACCAGTAATCATAATGACACAGCCAAGTATAATAGTTGGCTTTCGGCCCCAGTTATCAGCGAGATAGGGAACAATGAAGAAGGACACGATTGAACCAATGTTGTACATGTTGATAAGAATACCGAGCTTGCTCTCATTATTATGCTCGGGGAAATATTCCTTCCAATTGTCCATCTGTTGGGACGTGTTGACCATCATACCATCATATCCAGTAGTGGCCGAGGCAATCAGCAGGAAGATGATGAGGGTATAGAGCTTGCGCAGGTGAGGCTCCTTGTACCAGATGACCTTCTCGAATCTAGGAGCCTCAGCCTGGGCAATTTCGAGAGGGACCCGGTCCGTATGGGTTGGCGCCTTCGAGGCCACAGGCTTTAGGAGTTTTGGCAGAGCCATTGCGAAGCGGAAACACTCGATCAAGGATATATTTGAGTTGGCCCTGAACTGACCCAGTAATTGGAGCAGTGATGTATCTCGCGATGAGAGATAGACGAGTGAACAAGTCAGAGATCCCCGGATTTGCACCGCTACTTATAAGGACGGCGTCTGTAGCAGCAGCAGCAGCAGCAACTACCCTGGTCGAGTCGATCCCAGACCTTGCCATCGTGGAGTATCAAATGTTGGAGGTGGTGTTGTCGAGCTGCCATGAGCAATCATTCGTGCGTGAGCGCGGAGAACGCACCAGGCAAGGCGAGGTGGAGCCACGAGCCGGAGATGGTGTGTCTAGGATCATCCGGGACGGAAGGACGGCTAAGGAAGCTTGTCTTGCTTGTCTTAATAGATGCCCCATTTAAGTCTTGAGTCGCATGAATGTTACCATATCTGGGGTAACCCAACTTTATGCAGACAAAAGTGCAGCACGTGTGGTTAGGCTCGGTACGTAGATCACGCTGGAACAAGTTCATCATATGGTGGTCCCTGGAGCAATGGGCGACTAGCTCCGCCATTGAGCGGGCCGGGGAAAAAGGGCTGGATGTATCGATGGGCCAATCAGAGCTGATCCAATGTATCTTTAACCATGTTGTGGTAGCCAGCAATCTCGACTTTAATCATGGCTGAAGTCCACGGTGCTGGGTCGTAGGCTTGTAATTGTCTCGTACGTCAAGTCAACGTACGTGCCGCTGATCTTGATCGTGTGGTGGGCAGGCATAAAGAGATAGTTTGGTTATCAGGGAAAACAGAGCAGTGAAAGCTTGTCCGCGATTTTTCAACGTTGTCAAAGCTTGTTTGCAAGACACAGGTAGTTGAGTAAGTAAAGGATCGCCTCTCCGCTCGACGGCTTGAACACAACGTACCTTGATACACGCCACTTAGTGTATGATACGTTGCCTGATCTGTGCTTATTTGGACGACATACACGTATCGTGCAGTTACATCAAGTGCCCAGATGCTGGGATAAACCGATTTTGCTGTCGTTCACTTAACTTGGCCGTTTATACCCCTGATGTGTCTGAATCTGGTCAGTAAGAGTAATAAGTCTAGATTGATCGATGCAACCATTACCGCTTGGCTAAGTATATGTGCTGTTTATCCCTGTTGCCTACAAGGGTCGATAGTGCAACCGGTAAAATAGGCTCGGTATTCATCCACCAAGGAGTTGACAGTCTTTGTTACTCTTCAATGCCCAAAAACGTGGAGGGAGTGGCCGAGGTCTGGGGCTAGACCGGGTAACGGGACCTGGGGTAAGCGGGTCTTGGAGCTCAGAGCTAAGTACAGTACAGTAAGAGTTAGCCTTCGGAGTCAATGCTTGTGTGAAACTAATTAACGAGCTAGACGACGGCGGGTCTGGTGTTTTTGGGCAGTGATCTGATTCAACGGTTCAACCTGACAGCTGGAAAAGGCCAGTTGGGTGTGTGCCTGCCGGGTTGGTTTCATCCCTCACCCATCTGCTCTGATCTCCCAGGAGGTTTCAGGGATAAACCAGCGAGATTCCGCACGGCAGCAGCTTGCCCGTGGGTGAGAGGCTTGACAGGGTAGGATCGTGTTCCCAGCAACCCATCTGGCTTAGCACGAGGGGGGCACCAAGCATCTTTCATCGGATCTCAGGGCCGGAAGCATGAACCACACGTCTGTTAACTGACGTGCTTCAAATTTGCCCATTGATCTAGGGCTTCGCGGAACAAATTGTACGGTTGCCGGTAGTTGCCGGTTGTCGCGCTGTATGGAAACCAGCAGCTTGGTAAATCTGAAGAAAGATGCCCAGGACAATTGAGTGAATCAGATCTGGCAGAGCCTTGGTCAAACGTGCTCTGCTTGGCAGACCCATCTGATCAGTCTTGCATCGAGACGCGACAAAGTTTTCGGTTGTCGGCAAAGAAGCCAAGCGAAAATGAAGCTCTAGACGCATCATCCGATCACCAAAATATGCAATGTCCAATACCGGGTAATTGAGCGAGTATGAAATCGTCGTCGGCTGAGGTCTGAACAAAAAAGAGCCCTTGACGCTTTTGGGAATGGTGTGCGGAGACGCGGGATGAATGCCGAGATACACCTGGATGGGGGCCCTATATTCGGCGATTATTTGCTGACCTGGTGGTGTTCTTGGACACCATCTAACCATGGATGTATCACTCACGTCTTACTTACCCAGGTAAGGAAGGAGACCGCTGCAACCTTGATGTGGATGGATAAATTGAAGTGCACACCATCACGGAATAGCCGAGATCATGGTTAGTGTAGAGGTAGATGCGGGTGAGAAATTTAAAGAATCCCAAATAAAACAGCCTGAAACATAAGAAGGAGAGCTGAAAGAACTGGATGGAAGAAGTCACCTAAACCCAGGTCATGACACTTCCTTCCCATCCCTCCCACCTGGAATCCCCGCGCTCCTGCCACGAAGGCAGGGGAAGAGGCACCTGCGTTAGCTTGCCTTGCCCTGTACTGGGCCTTCCATCTTTCCATCCTTCAAATAACTCACGCCCTCCATCACTCGCAGTCGGTTCATCGGCTGTGGCTGGCGATGCCACGCTTTAAGTTGTCGATGATCCGTCTATTTCTATTAGATCGTACCTTACGAATTTAGCCTGCTATTGTTAACCTTCCGGATATTGGGAGCCTGCGTTAATCTTCGTACTTTGGCTTGAGATTCTGGGGTTTTTTGCTATACCCCCGTGATGCCAACTCATCCTATAGAGCGTGGCCATAACGAACATCTTCTCAACGTCACGGCTATTTACTAGTATATGGCTCTTATTGACAGTATTATACCCCAAATATCCGGCTGTACTAGAACTATGAGACTCCCTAAGATACAAACTATATTGGTTAACAGAACCTTTCCATTGACCACGCACATATGAACCTATACATCCGTTTCCCTGACTAGCGATCCCATCACCCTGTCATCAATACTTTTCCTTTCCGTACCAAACATAAGGGAAAAGACAAAGCAAGCAGTAAAGTTACACACAGTCATTCCCCAATACAAACACTTTCCTCAACAGCTGATAGCAGACAACTACAGCAAGCAAGAAGGGCTCTCAGCCAAAACTCGTTGATCGAATCGTTGTGTTGTGATACAGTCACTTAGACCTCCTCAGCTGGGAGCGCACCGCTCATAAGGGGAATGTCGGCCATATCGTCGTCAGGCTCCTCCTCTGAAATGGTGCTGCTGCCAGCGCCCCGTTCCAATTCCTCGATGCTGTCCAGAGCTCTGACAAACTTTTCCCGCTCTGTCCTGAGCGTCCCTCGTTTGGCTGCTGTGGTCGGATCCTCCTCCATCAGTCTCTCGTAGACACTCTGGGAGTCGGCTCCACCTAGGCCCAACTTTCGGTCGAGATGGTAGGGTAGATTGCGCTGAATATGTGGTATCATGCCATTCGTGATGTGCAAAGCTACCGCGTCCGCGAACCTCAACGCTGCGAGGCGGTAGTAGCCCCTAACATATGCCACCACTTCCAGCTCTTTTTCGAAGGAATCCGGTCCAAGCTTGGTCAACTCATTTTCGCGTCGCTTGTCATCCAGCGCACGCTTCTCCTCTGTGAGGCTTTCCCAAGGAATAGGAGGTCGACCGTCTCCATATCCTGCAGCCTGCATCCGCATTTGGTGGCGATATCGTGTCAACAGAATCTGCTCGTCCTTCTGGTATCTTCGGAATGCTTCCTGGCTGACGGTGAACAGACCGTATGTTTCGAGGCGGTACACAAGATCGAGTGCACCAATGGTCTCGCGGTGACGGTCCTCAAGATAATCCGTCAAGATTTTTTTGCATTCTCGGTAAATCAATCGCTTGTTTAGGCTAGCAAACGACTTGGCCAGTGCCTTCTCGAGCATTTCGTTCAACAGGCTCATAACCTGGTTGAGGAACGCCTTCATGGGCCCTGACCATGGCTCAATTGCCTCCCGGCACATGTCGTTGTATACTTCTTCCGTGATAATGTCCGGTACGCCAGCTCTAGTCTTGGACTTGATCTCCTCTCGCACTTGCCGGAGTGTTCGGAAACCACGCCCAACGCCACTGAATGGAGTGAAAGGGGCAGGGAACAGCTGTCGGCGCGGGGCGGGAGAAGAGGAAACCACACTTGCTCTGCTGTCCTCGGGTTTGACCTGTGTGTGAAAAGGCGTCCCGTTCGGCGCTTGCTCCGTACGAGGACGTTTAGAAGGTGTGTTCGGTGGTGCCATTGATCGCCGTTTGCTAGGTGTGTGCGGGTTGGTGATGGTAACAACTGATCCTGCATCCGACTCGTCATCGGATATCTCCATGACGGGGATATCGCTGCTGTCTTTGAGTGTAAATTTTGGCTTCATTTCTAGAAGGCAGTCGCGGAAGTTGTCTGGCAGCGGGACGAAGTGCTTAGAAAACTCTGAAGGCTTCAGCTGTGATCGGGCCTGTTCACCAAACTCCATAACGCTGGTCTGAACTTCTAATTCGACGTTAGATGGCAGCTCGGGTAGCTTGCTTAGTTGCTCTACGATGTTGTTCAGATGATGCCTGAGCGTCTGTTTTATGTGAGGAAGACTGATGGTAGGTCAGCACTGCTACATGCACGTCGCGAGACATTAAACATACCTCTTTGCAAACTCCTGCCCAAGCTTCTCCGATAGGAATGCCTTCAACTTTTCAACACCGCACCGGTCCGTGAAGCCATGAAACGTAGCAGGCCATCTCTCTAGGGAGTGGTCCACAAAAACAAGCTCCTCCCATTTCTTGAGCTCATCAAGGTCCTTCCCTTGCGGCCGTGAAGTGATAAAATAGCCTAGCCCAGTGGTATGAGCCTGTCCCCTCATGATGGAGAGCCACTGCTCATGATTTCCACCCTCGGGGATCAGGTCAGCCTTGGTCAGTACGCCGATTGTCCTGTTAAGAGCACCCATCCTGCGAACTAGGCCGAAAGTCGAAGAATTCTCTGCATCGCTGTTCATAGGCATGGAGCACATGATGATGGCAGATGGATGCTGAATGTATTCTTTGGAAAGGTTCCTCACGACGCTGACCAGATAGTCGTCGCTGGCGTCGGCGGGGTTCTGGAAAATTCCAGGCATGTCGTAAAAGGACAGATCTGGAAGCTCAGGTCCTTTGATCTCAAGGGCTACGATGTTGGGCGAAAATTTGGCGGTGACAGTCTCAGCAGCTCTATCAATGGACTGGTTGGTAGCGATGGAACCAGAACCTGGAACGAACAGCTCATGGTTCTTGTCGTCATTGAGGATAGCGATTTGAGCCCATCGAAGGACGTCCTCGATCTCACTATGGTCGATCATAGTTTTGAACTCATAGATGGCAGTCCCTGGCAGTTTGCGCCAAGGGAAGAAGGGATCTCGATCGGTAACCTGACTTTCAGAAATCCAGCCACCGGCCGGGGGCTGATAGGAGTATTCTTTGCGCAGCCATACGCGGCAAGAAGGGTCGTGGCTTCGCGAAACACGAATGTGAAGGGGGCAGCGTGTGCAGGTGCCCTCACTTCGTGGAAGGTCTAGGTTCGCAAGACCTGACATGAGGCTTGACTTGCCGGCAGACTGGTCGCCAACAAGGACAAGCTCAGGAAGTGGCACATCGTGAGAGACTCCGAGCTGCTGGAGCTCACCAAGGGTGTCGTTGCATGCTTTGAGTTTCTTGCCAATATCCTGGAAAGAAGTCTGAAAGAAGCTTCCGTCGGCGGGAATCTGGTTAGTTGGGCTCTCGGCCGCAGCGTTGGGGCGCATCCTCAGCTCTCTGAGGAGAGGCTCAGGTTCAGTGAGTCGCTCGCTTGGTGTTGCTTCAGAGACATGGTCAGTGTATTCTCTTGAAAAGAAGAGGTGCAAAAATACTCACGCGCATCCGATCGACCGTGTCGATAAAAGGCCTGGTCGGGAGGGATGTAGCCAGTGCTGCCTCCGTAGCTCGATGAGGTCGAAGGGATGGTGGGAAGGCCAAGATTTACAGTTCCTGATTCTGGAATAGAAGAGGTGTCGGCGGTAGACTCAGGATCTGGTTTGATGACGTGGTTCTGGCTACGAGGTCCACGGCGCCTCGTGGGATGAGGCATTGTTGTGGATGAGCGGCTGTAGGTGGCGCGAGAAGTCATTTTTGCACTCGCAGCTGCAGTGACAGTGCCCCAAAAAGGTGAGGTGGGTTGGTTTTGCAGCGCAAGCTCATGAATCAGCTTGTTTGTTTGTTTGCCTGCTTCATAGAGTTGGTTGGTGGTGTTGGAGTTTGGCCTTGCTTGACCTTGTAAGGTAGGCTATAAGTGAATTGAGGGTATCGGAAAACAATTACATGAGAAAGGGTATTAAATGCGACGATATGCTGTAAGTCTCACTGACAAAATGGGGTACTATAGGCGTGAAAATACTGTACAGATTTGGGAGAAGTTGAGCTGAAGTTTCACCAGATCTGTTGTTGTGCAGCTCGACGGTTGGGCGGTTGCGGTTGGCGGTTGGCTGCCTGCTACCTATGCTTGCTTCTTTCAACTGGCGCTACCGTTGCTCTGGGGCAACACGCTACCTCGATAACGTGTGATAGCGCACGTGCGATTTGGCAGCAATCATGAGCGCTCACGTATATTAAACGACTCGAAAATTATCGCTTTGGTTAATAAGCCTACGGAAGATTATGTGAGCGTCTTTTTAATGGGATTCAGCTATAGTGCAGACGCTATCGCTAAGGTCATCATCTCTGGTCCTAACAGCAGTTATTGCTGCGTGGAGTTGACAAGATGCGTCCCCCCAGGAACAGCAGATAAAATAGGGGAGGCTGGGCTGCGCGTCTGTCTGTACCGTAATTCCCCTGATCGGCAGTTCACAGATTCTCCACATTTGATTCAATTTGGATTTGTCTGATGCCTACCAATCAAATCACCCCATCTCTTGCGGTCAATGAATACCGGTACCGTTGACGTCGATTCATCTCGAGAGTCTTGAAACAGTACAGAGTATCCGTACGGAGTAGAGAGATGACAGTTAAAGTTTAGTGGGTCTCCCGCCTTTTAACGTCCCGCCCTTCACTCCACATTCCGATCTCATTCCCGTCCCTCCGGAGCGCGGCTCCGATATACTAGCAACCTTTTTCAATGCAATTGAAGCATGCACAACGACGTGAACGTGTGATCAACTCGAGCTCGAGCTCGGACTCGGAAATGAGAAAAGATTGCCAATGTGTCAGTCTGCAGATTGTCTAACACGCCCACCACCAAATTGACTCGCCCTCCAGTTGTATAGGCTGTCGGTCTGCCTAGCCTTTATATCTCAATTAATTTTATTTGTCAGATCGGATAAGATCACCAAGTTCCCAGCATCAAAGACGCCTTGGTGGATAGTGTACTGCATCGATAGGAAATGCGCGACCATGTCAATTCTGGAACAGCAGATGATGTGTAGTGGGTTGTGCTATTACTTGCATATTAAAGCGCTTGTGAACTAGATGTAGACATTTTCTAGCAATACCATATTGATTCTCTGTTCTCAGCGGCTTTTACATTGATCCTGATTGACATCCTCAGACCTGTAGACGAGCTGCCGTGGTATTTGCCTCAGGTCATGAGCCTGTTCGATGAATTTGTTGCACGACGAGTGGCTCTGGCTCAAGCTTAAGGATTTGGTCATGTACAATACTCAAACTACTCACAAAGATGTGGGGCAATAACAGCAATCGTCGGCTGAGTTCTAGTGGTGTTTCTGACATGGGACTCGTCCCCAGTCTGGCCGGGTATGCAGTTACACATCCAGGCCTCAAGCAAAGACGAATTTAGATGCAATTCATCATTTCTCTCAATCAATTCAATTCCATGGAAAATCCCGGGGCGGTTGTTGATTGTTTTCATATCTCTAGCTTACACCGGAATCCTGCTCCGGCCACTGGTACGTACCTAGAGGAACGACATTCCGGTCTCATTTTGAGTACTTTCCGCATAAGCCTGAGCGGAGTGCTTCTGAGCCTCCAAGACTGCCGGCCGGGGTGAGCATGTAGATAGATATTGTTACGCCACAGCAAACTCAGAATCTGTTCAGGGTACTCGGATGAAGAAAATATCACACAGCTATTGCAGGATGACTTCGTCAGGGTTTACTCTGATACACTAGACGTATAAGCTTGACGCTGGTTTTTGTTCCCTTCGTCTTGGTATGTGCAATTACCTTTGGTGATGGGAATTTCTTTCAAAGAGATTTCAATTCCCATGGACTATTTGAAGCCTATTGGTTAACCTTATCTTGAAGTCGCTTGACACTTTCAACTCTCAAGCTCAGACTCAGAAACTCATAGACATAACAACGGAGCTTGCTGGCTTGCTGTGAAGTATTGAAAATCTGCCCCTTAGCTCCTGTATAAAATTCCATCGCTTGTTGCCGTCAGAGTAAATCATAATCGCTCTCTTCACCATCATCAACCTCCTCCACAGTTTCTTCATCTGACGAATCGCAAGTTTCATTAAGATCGGGACTTATCCACGGAATTTGAGGCCACAATAGCCTTTCGACCGCTGTAGGCCAGATACCTGTACGCCGTTAGGTTCATGCCTTCAACAATGACTGATATCTATTGGAAGTGCTTGCCTGTTTGTACGCTGTCCAAAACCTGCTTCAAGTTATAAACTTCATCATCTTGTACAGCGTATAGCTCTTGTACGCGTTGTTGCCAATGTCCGAAAATGAAGTCTGAGAAAGTCTTTCCGTAATAATCTCGTTGCAAACAAGCCGTGAACTCATTCATCAGAGTATCCAGAAGTTTTGCATTCATCTTCTCGTGTGCGTCACTTCGGATAGCTTGCCTTGTTGCTGGTTTACAGTCCAGAATGATGCTCGTAACCAAACAATACGCCGGGTCTCCAATGCCCAATTCATGCGCGTCGATGTCCAGTTCATCAAGGTTCAAGTCTTGATACATGCAACAAGTATGTCTCATATCCAGAGCTTCAAAAGTAAGCAGTCGAAGAAGCTCTAGAGCTCGTCTGGAAGGCTGCGTAACTGAGATCTGATCTATTCGTTCTTGACTATTGTCGACGGTGTTCTTGGTGTCACAGATATCGAAATCAAGCAAAAGAGTCTGGAGCTCCCCTTGGCCCCAGTCTTCAGCTCGAAAGACTTGCATACCATTGCAAGAGCTATTCTCGCGATGTGAATGAGTTTTGTACAACATCAAAAGTGGAGAGCAGCCTTCTTCATCTGTGTGGCACCAGCAAACACACTCATCTCGGCCAGAAGATCCTTCTAAGAAATCGATCAGGTCCCTGGGTGATTTTAGGTAGTCTTTAATATCAACAGGCTCTGATGCGTCTTCGAAGATATGTATCTCGAGATGCGCCCCCACCTCAGCGGCAACAAAGTGTGTGCCAGTGACATGAACATTGAGCCCTAAATTCAAAGGATCTCGAGGCATTTGGGCTAAGAAACCGTATTTAACAAGCCAGTGCAGGTTCTCTACAATTTCTAGCCTCGGCGGAGTAGAGGTGCCAGGCGGATGTAGGCCGTACGCATATGATTCGTACGCACATGGTCTGCTGAGGAACATTGAAGGAAGCCCTATCGCGTTGCGTATGTTGACATCGGTAAATCCATGGCTGTAGAATGTTTCAAAGTGCTTGAGTGAAATGTCCGGGTTGTGATAAAGGCTAATAAACGAATCGTTGCTCATGGGTACCCACAACGCCGGATCGATTGGCTCGCCCAGATCTTGAATAGCGATGCACCAGCGAGCTGCAGTTATAAAGTCTGGGATCTCTGTCTCTCCTTTTGGTTCAGCGCGTTCTCCCTTATTTTTCTCCAAGATGCCAAGCTTCAATGCTAGCTCAGACAATCTCCGAAATCTGTGAGCCAAGTGCTGAGCTATCACCCGAACATTCTTAGGTTTTCCGTTGTTGATGAGAAGCACCTCCAGAGTGTAAAACCTGTTTTCTGGGAAGAGACTAAAACCACATTGAAGTATTATATCGAGAACATCAATGTTAAGGAGTTCAGGGTAAAATAGGTGGGAGAAGGGGTAACATAACGAAAGAAAGAAATTACAGCCATACGGGTCCTGCTCGTAAAATAGAGGTCTAGCCCTAGTTTCGAGGAGCCTCTCTAGACCCTGGGGCCAGTTTCGGCACAAATGGAGTGTTGTGAAGCCATTGACCCTCTCAAGGACAGAATCAGGGTCAACTTCAATCTGGTGATTCAACTCATCGACAGATCTAGATAAGATTGCTCTTATCATAGGGGAAACATCCATCCCTGCAGCAAGTCAGTGAATGACAGATATCTAGAGCATAATTTTCTACTTACATGGCACAAAGGTGGAAGCAACCCGAAAGAGTCCCTTTGATTCTGTCATAGACACAGCCAGAGCGAGTTCCTCGTCCGTAAGCTCGAGAAGATGCACAATGTCCTTGAATAGATTAGGCCAGGCTGCTGCTATATCTTGGTTTTCATAAAACTCTAAATGTTGGATGAGGATAGACAAACTAAAAATTGATTCAGAAGAGGCTCTCGAAAGCTATTCAGTCGTGTAGATTCTTGGTCAAACGCGATAACGGGTAATTCTAATACAACTTACTCTCCTTGCGTAGTTGTCCTCCCTAGCCCTGGCGCACATATTTCCCCGAGCCACTGAGCTGTACCGACGGCAAGCGCTGCTATGTCGGCATTAGACGAAAGAAAGCATCCGGAGGATAGACCAAATGTGAAAAACTGACTTCTAGTCAGTAAGTTGTTTTTGTACTAATCACCAATGTAGATTGCGCATTGATTTGCGCATCTCTTTGCATCTACTGACATCCCAGTACCCTTCAAATGGGTACCCTTCAAATGCATCATATGGGGATGCCATCCCTTGCTCAAAACACTCGGTAATTTGCCGTCTCAACAGTCTGAATCGAGCTGGTAAGGAAGTGAACTGTCGGTTGAAGGTAACTTCAGCTTCAAACTCGATAATCAGCTCTATAACAGGGTTATTCCGAAAATCAATCAAGGCTCTATACTGCAGCGCAGGACTGAAACAGCACCCTCCTGCTCCCCTCGTAAAGCACAAGCTGACGTTGACTAGCGTTGAAAACAGACCGTTCAATTGTAGCCTTAGCCGTGCGCCTGCTTGAGTCTTGAAGCTTTTGGCCTGGCACTTTGCAATTGAGCATTCGGGATGATGATCTACCTGTTCATAGTAAAACTCTAAACCCCATCTGCGTAGGGACACATCTTTTCTCCTGGTTTGTAGGTGGCATTTGCATTCTCTTCGGCGAAACCTTGGGCGTGAAAAAATGGTTTTATCGTTTAAATGTTGTAAAACGAGATCAGAATGCGTTGAGTAGACATCACAAGCTTGTCTAAGGGAATTCGGAGGGACTTGTGCTCCTAACCTAGCCACAAGCTGATGGGTCTATGGTTATTGTTATGTGAGTTGTTGACCTCATATACCATTGATAAGATGGATCTCGTACCACACTGTGAGATTGAGCTGTTCCTAAATAGTTGGGCGAAGAAGCTTGTTTAAGCTGAAGGCTCAAGTCGTTTACCATTCCCATGATTATCCGGGTATTTTCAAGGCCTTCGGTAACGTCAGTACTGATCGTACCCAATTGGGTGGTCGTGTGTCTCGAGAAGCTACGAAAGTCATGTTGGGTGGAGACTAAATGACCATTGATATCGGAAAGACCTTGTTGGGACGTATGCTGGAGGCTTTTGATGCAACTAAGGTTTGTTTCCACAGCCGCTTTCAATTGGACAGTGTCAGAACTTGCATCGACTGTCGTCGAATGGACCTCTTGCAAAATATGGCTTTGGGAGATTCCCAAGTCACTATATCTCAAAGATTAGCACGCGAGTTTGTTGTGATTTCCGGATGAACCCACAGGCCTGCAGCTTGCATGGCGGCTGTGAGACTGCCAAGGAGGCTCTGAACCGTCCGTCGCGCGCCCTCCAATTTGCTCTTCTTTACGGGATAGATGGCTGCTCTGTATGTTTCTTTCATCTTTCCCTTAATGTCATTTGTAGTTGGTGTGGAAATGCCGACCTCGGTCAGGAGTTCTTGTAGGTTCTTGACCTTGTCTTCAGCCTGTACTAGATGATCGAGGAGAGACTTGGCATTTTCTGGGTTCAGAGTCTCCAGTCGAGTTATGGTCTGGCTAAGGGACTTGAAGAGGGCGAGTAGTGAGTGAACTTGATCGGTATGATCGCTCATGTCTTGCGACCGCCCGCGGATGGCGTCAGCATAGATGAGGAGGCCATTGCAGACCTGTATGCCGAGCGAGATGATGCCGACAGCGCTGCCGGCTACAGAGAGAGGATCAGACATTGTGAGGACTTTGCAAGAGGGTCGTTCTTGGCAGCGCTCAGCAATGGACTGGGTCTGGTCTGGAATGGAAGATTTTGTAGAAACGAAAGAAATCAGGCTGCGTTGGTTGAGGGGAAGAGGTTTAAAGTCACAGCCTGATCAGCCCAATGAGGCAATGCTGATGACCTGACGTCTAAGGCAGACTGCAATATATCAGCCTGCATGAGGAAGGCTCTGTGTATATTAAGGGAGGGACGGAAGAAGGGAAGAGCATAATGCTGAAAAACGACAAAATATTATACGTGGCATCAAAATCACGAATGGATTGTGAATTGCTGTCAGAAATAACAGAACCCAGATGGTGTGAAGTGATAATAAACTTGTGAAGCTTTACTCATAGCGTAGCAGTTAATCCATCTTGGGTACCAAGTTAAACGTAGATGCGCGCTAGACGAGATCAGCCTTATGGAGCGCTCTACCTCAGACCCTAACTACCTATCCAATTGCATGGGAAATAGCAGTAGACCTCGGCAATTGCTAGCCGCTCATCCTTATCTCATCGCTAATGGTCAAGTGGTGAGACTGCCAACTCAAAGGATTCGTCAAGCGAGTGGCCAAGGCCAAGGAAAATAAGCAGGGCCGCAGTCGTGATTGAAACCCCTGCAATGGCGCTGAACAGTTGCAATAGGGCTTTTTAGTGCTGACAACGCCAGGATGCGTTGCCTAAGTTATTCAGTCACAGTCATCGATGCGTTGATCAATTCTACCGCTCGCGGGTGATGCAGTATTTAATAATTAAACCTCCGTCTTAATCTTGACCTTCACAGGGCTGGTAACAGCCTATGCAGCTGACCTGGTAACTCCCATGATGGCTTCAAACACTCCCAAGACGCCATCGTCTGGTGCTTCACCAGGGAGTCTTCACCGGGCTCCAAACCCCGCAGCATCCGGGCGTCAAGCCGGTGTCGCAACTATACCCTATGACCGACCGGTCGCCCTCATGACTTCAGGCGCTCCGCTGCTGAATCCACGCAGCTGCGTTACTTGTCGCAGACGCAGAGTCCGCTGCGACAAGACGATGCCCTGTAGTAACTGTCGTCGCGCTCAGAGCGACTGCATGTATCCAGCGCCAGGCCGCGCCCCACGACAGGCGCGGCCTATGCCACCGCCAGGAAGCGGACACACTGAGCGTGAGGTGGATCTCATGGAGCGTCTGCGGAAGCTTGAGGGACTTGTATACGAGATGAGTGGCCAGGGAAATGGCAGTGAGAATTACATGGAAGTGAGCAATGAGGAGTCACCCAAGGCTCAGGATAATTCCAGAGACGGGTATGGCATTGTTCAGGCGGCTGCTGAACAGGTCAAGAGAGACTCTGAGAATGCCGATTTTTCAAGGGTAAATAAACAGTTTGGTCGGCTGGTGCTCCATGATGGAGATTCTACAGCACGATATGTCAACAGCGGCTTCTTTGTCAAACTCAACGATGAGGTACTCACTCCAATCACCACCACCAATACACCAGCTAACATCAATAGCTCGCTGAGATCCGCAACGAAATGCAGTCCGTGAACGACGAAGAAGACGAGTTTGAAGACGATACAACCCCTGAGCAGTCACCTCCGCAAAACTCAGGCCTCGCCTCTGATCATCACAGCTTTCTCTTTGGCTACAGTTCCGCCGATGTTGACTTGACGGGCCTTCATCCACTACCTGCGCAGGGTTCTTTCCTCTGGCAGATCTATCTTGAGAATGTAGAGCCTCTGGTCAAGGTCTTGCACATTCCCACCATGAGCCGACTCATGACCCAAGTGAGACGCGGGGAGCACGAATTACGCCCTGGTGATGAGGCACTCGTGTTTGCCATTTACTACTCGGCCGTTAGTTCGATGGAAAAGCAAGAGGTAAGCTTCATTTTAAGCGATCTGCATAAACAGCGTCTCACATACTCCAGGTTCAAGCAAATCTCGGCGCGTCTCAATCTCACTTTATCTCTCAATTCCGCTTCGCTCTCGAACAAGCCTTGGCCAAGGCCAACCTTCTCAACACTACCAACATGGCTATTCTGCAGGCATTTGTCATTTACCTCACTGTCGTCAAGTGTCACGACGATAGCAGGTTCTGCTGGACACTAACAAGTCTATGTGTCCGAATGGGTCAGGCCCTCGGTCTTCATCGCGACGGCCAACAGCTCGGTCTCTCACCGTTCGAAGTCGAGATGCGCCGCCGTCTCTGGTGGTCGATCGTATCTATTGACCTACGCTCCGCTGAGGAGATGGGCTCCGATCTCATCATCGGCGACAAAAGCTTTGACACTCAGCTCCCTTCCAACATCAACGATGCCGATATCGATCCTGCTTTCACTGAGGCGCCCACTCCACGCCAAGGTCGCACCGATACAGCCACATGCCTTTCGCGATATGAGATCACTGCCTTGGCCCGCGGGCTGTTCGCTGCCGTGACACAGATGCGTCCCGTTGACCCCAAAGACATCGAAAAGAGCTTCGAGGAACGCGAGCGCATGCTCGTCGAAGTCTATGAACGCATGGAGGATAAGTTTCTAAAGCACCTCCTCAGGGAAGATGACCCTGTCTTTTGGGTGGCCTCTCTTATTTCAAGAATCATGATGGCCAAGATTGGCCTTATCATCTATCAGCCTGTTCTGTTTCCAGGAACTGGCCCCGAGGCGTCAAAAGAGATCCGTAGTCGGCTGTGGCAGTCCTGCATTGATATCGTCGAGTACAACTATCTCCTCAACATCGACCCGAGGTGTCGACAATGGCGCTGGTTGTTCCAGACATACCGACAGTGGCACGCCATCGCATACATGCTGCTTGAGCTCTCAAAACGGCCTTGGGGCGTTACTTCAGAGCGGGCGTGGGAAGCCGCTCAGATTCTCGAGTACGATCACCCGATTGACGGCACGAGTAGCGCAGACCATACAGCTGCGTGGATGCCCATCAAGCGACTCTTCACCAAGGCCAAGCGCCATCGGGAAGCAGAGCTTGTGCGTCTCCGCGCTGATCCTGAGGCTGCGAGACGGCTTGACCGAGAGGATAGACTCAAACCTGTGCTGGAGCGCATTGGGCCTGCTCCCGGGATGGAAACCCGCATGTCGGAGTTAAGGCTGCGGTGGCGAAAGATATTTCGATCAAGAGAATTTTCTGATGATGCTGAATACCAGAACATCTTACCAGATCCAGAACAGCAAGGCACGTCTGGTGTAGGTGGAAATAATCTTCCGCAAAACTTTCAGCAGTCTCAAGATGCTCGGCAGTTCAACGACCAGCTTAATGCATTCGACCCCAATGCGTGGCAGAACGTGCACGCTGGCAACCCCAGCATAGCTATATACTACGAAGGGGGCAATTCTGAAGCGCAAAACATGGGTGGTCTCTTCCCGGGCGGTAATAGTATAGGCAGTCTTTCAAGTATCGCATCACCCGCTGTATCTGGAGCGACATCTACACATCGAAATGACCATGAAAATCACACCCTCGGAGACAGTCACATATCGCCTTGGCCGGGATCTGATGGCTTTCATCATTCGCAAAACCCAGGTTCTCTGGGCGACATAGACGACCTCTTTCAGAACGGTGCCTTACCTCCTCAAGGTCTTGATTTGAACATGGATCCTGGTGAGGTGGATGACATTGATTGGAAGAACTGGGACGATACTTTGAGGACTTTGAATTCGCAAGCCATGGCCCAGATGGGGGTTGGTACAGGAAGTTGGGGAGGCACGTGACATGATATGAGTTGTGGTTCGTTATAGATATCCACGTGGCCTAAGCAATACCATTGAATGACCTTGTTGAAGATATATGATGAAACTTGAATGATATAAGCTTTTGAGGCCTTTATCTACTGGTAGTTTCCAAGTAAATTTACTCACCTGCAAAGATTAAGCTCTTCGTTTAGGCACTTTTTGACCTCTATTTCTGAGCCATTATCTTTAAAGTTAGCTTGACATTTGTTTCTGAGCTATTATCATCAAGTTAGATTTTAGTTATATGACGCAGAGAGCCTTTAGCACATATTTCACTGTATTCATAGAGACTTTGAAAACCCAATATATGGTTTAGCTCACCCAGCTAAATCGTGATAAAGTATCAATCCACTTGTATGTACACTTCATCCTATTAGTTCTCCTAAATACCGTAACTTATTGAACTATTGCATGGCCTTATAGGCTTTCCTTGTGAGCACATTATCTATGTATATGCTTCTCTACTGCGGCCACATGTGGTTCCTCATGCGTATAAACTGTGGTGTTTTAGATTCACGTCTAATTCAATACACAGCATGCCACACACACATAAGTTATATCCTCTGATACCTAGTGAGTCAGTCATATAATGCATAGTCAAAAATCAATAGAAGCTTTTGAAAAGTTTTCTCTATCAAGGGCCGCAGTAGTCAACGTGCCACGTTGTCTGCCAAATCATCTATAAAAGGAAGCCATCCCCCATCAGCTTTTTTCATCCTCATCCTCATCCTCATCCTCATCTTCTTCCCACGCCTCACACACTCACTCTACGGTTCCCTCAAACACCCACTTCAATCATCACAATGGATAATAAACTTTGTGATCGACACTACCCGGACCTTTATCGTCATCAACGCTGTCTCCGTTTATGGGCTCAGCTTTTTGACGTGCCCAAGGCCCAGAATCATTCTGGCCCTCCTCTCCAGAGTGACCCCGGTCCTACTCATGATCAAGTTCGAGGCCCATACTATGATTTGCTCAGGCTTCTACGTTCAGACACCGTCTGGCTCGTCTTCATCCTCATCCTCGTTAATTTTCTTTTGACAACCTGGCAAATCGGGTCGCCCAATTCGAAACCCAACACCGCCGATGAAGAGCCTGACACCGCGGAAAAGAACTCTGACATCTCAAGAGAGAAAGCCACTTCTGATAACGCCGATGATGCGGCAGAGTGCCTAAGGGTATGCTGGCTACGCTGGCTCCAGCATCACCGAGGTTATCGAAACCTCGCCATCATCACGTCTTGCCTTTTTATCCCAGTGCAGCTCCTCGGGTGCCACTGGATTTTGGTCATGATCGCGCCCCTAGATGGCGCGCTAGGTACCCATTCACCATGGAAACCATACTTCCTGTATGCTATCTGGCACATAGCCAGGCGCATACTTGTCTCAGGTTCTCTCGTTCTGTGGGGCCTAGGTGGTGCAGTACTACTCGGGACACAATATTTCTATATCAGCAGCCTCATCGATCTTCAGATGGTGCCAGAGAAGGAAGACGACCATGTTCAAGACGCAGAGTCTGTATCTCAAGATTCTTCCGAAACGACTGCTGGAGGTTGGCACCTTGTCGCGGAGGACTCTGCAACCCCAACTCCACCCATGGATTCCCAGGCTCCTCCTCATGATTGAGCGACTGTCAGCGAAGGGCATGACGCTTTAAATACGCGAAATCCGCAGGCCAAGTATTTTACAGAGCGGCAGAAATTGTTGAAAGGATGTGAGAACAGGGGGGGGAAAGTAGGATTCGGCGAGGAAAAGAGGGAGGACAGATATTTGAGTTTGGTTCTTGTTGCTCAAAATTGGTGGATGGGATATTCAAGGCGTACGTGCTGTATTTTGATTGATTTGGTGTTCTTCTTGTATTATTACTGTTCATTATCCTGACTTCAAAACCGGCCTCCAAGCTTCCTTCAAGTCGTTTAATGAGCCTCGTTAGATCAGTGATAGAGCGTATCACTAGGAGTAATAAATTTTTAATTTTCATAATCTTTGTTTTTTAAGATATTTATTTATTTAAATGAGAAAGCTACTGTTTTATATTAATAAAACTGATATAAAAAACTGGAATCAGTAACTTCCTCCTCCGGGAACTTGCCATTTCCTCCAACATGTGACCATTCTTTTTGCATTCTCTCTTTCTTGGCTCTCCTCGTGCTTAAGTCGTGGTCGAAATGTCGTACGTTATCGATGATTCCACAACATCCACTTAATTTCAAAAAAGAATGAAAGACCAAAGACGGCAAATGAAGCGCGGAGCAGTACAATTTATACGTATGCATCGCCAGAATGGAAACATTATGCATGACTGAGATGAAATTGAAAGGTCAATGACATGTCCCATCGATTCGAGTTGCAATTTTGCAAGCTAGTAGAGTTCTCTTTCAGATAGGAAACCAAGGATCCCCACACACACAACAACCACACCCTTATTGCCTATCAACGTCGGGCCATTTTTCTTCGGTTTTAATCATAACGATTCTTGCGGAGGTGCATTGGTCTATTTGGTGGGCGGCTTGACACCGACGGATTCTCCAGCCGCGTCGAGGCTCGCGGGTTTGCCCCCACGGTAGAACCACCAGAACACGGCCCCGATGGCCACAGCACCGGCACCAAGAATCTTGTTTCTGGGGAGGAATTGAGATCAGCAGATGCTCCACGTATATCTTGTATCCAGCCTTACTGGTTGCGGTCCGGCTTGGGCTGCTTTGCCTCGTAGGGCTCGGTATCGCGGAGGATGCTCGAAGTGCGGAGACTTCGTTGGGCCGCAGGGAGAGGTCGGAGAAGGACGGCAGAGCGGGAGACGCGGCTGACGAGAGGAGACATTGTGAAAGTTTATGGCTATGGTAATCAAGTCAAGTCAATTCAATTCAATGTGATCGATAACCGGTAGGTTCGTCTGCTTAGACCCGCAGATCTGATGGGGATGATGAAATGAACGGAGCTAGAGATATCAGGGAGCACAACTCCACTCAGCCGGGAACTCTTGTGTTTAAAAGGGAGGTGAGGCGCTCACTTGCGGGGAATTTCGTTCCGTCATTGATGCGTTATGAGGCGTTTGTCTGGTATTATCCAGGTCTTTGGTCAGGTCACGTCGTGGTATTTGGGGAAGGCTTCTTAGGGGGATGTAAGCCGTACCGTGAGCCGCCACGGTACCGTAGCGAGACTTGTCGAGTACACGGCAAAGGGCCCTGTCCCCTCCCCCGGATTTTCCCCAGGCGGTAGTCCGATAGGTAGCATTTTCAGGGATGCTGACCCCTGACCTAGGCGTCTTTGACTTTTGACTGGATGAAGCGACTGCTGTGTGTCTTGAGTTGAGGCCAAGTGCGGAGATGAAGGCTTGGAATCGGCTGATGAGTGTTGCATTCATTGACTGACTGCATTGTCATTCTCATTCTCATTCAAGCGGTGAGGGTGGCGCACTACATCGTTTTTGATACTACTGCGGCTTGGCCTGAATGATTGCATTCGATTGTCAAGAGATGTGAAGTTCGAATTAATCAAGCACGTTCGAATCAAGAGGTTAACAATGGGTCCCGTCCAAGGAATATCCACTCTCTAGCAGGGGGTCTTCGGCAGCTAAATTGACCCACTCATTCTTGTGAAGATCTTGTCATGAGGTTTTGACACAATTTGTTCACGATACGAAAAATGGCCCCCACACAAGCCTCGGGAGTCTTATGTCCGCTTTAATGTTCTATTTTGTCAACTTGTTACAGGGCATGATAAAACCAATGAAGGATATAAACCGAGAATTATGCACTACAGAAAGGTGCTGGTTCTACACGTCCCCCAACAAGCAAAGGTTCGTATCCCTTATTCAGTCTCGGCATTTCGCAAGCCTCAAGCAACAGCTTATCTTTCAAGCCCTCAAATCCACACCTCTTTCTTCTGTGCTCCCATATGTACGATCCGTTAGTGAGACAATATTCTCTCGCAACCTTGATAAAATAATTATTTTTTGTTGTCATTCTGTGGCAAGAGCTAGTCAAAGTTGCCCGGGTTGCGGCGTATATATCATGGCAAGCCTTTAGTTCTTTTGATTTTGGGTATATCATCGAGCATATTTTGCCTCTCATTAGGACATGGGAAGATATGGTACTAACCGTGTGATCTTTCAAATGCAGATAAGATAGAAAGGCATCCCGTGTGGTGCTTGACTGTCCTGTGTTGTTCTTCCATAGTCCACTGTCCGTTGAGTGCGGGAGGTTTCTATCAGTTTCACCACGGTCAATCAAACCTTATCAGCGTATCTACAGCTTTACAAGAGACTTAACCCAAACAGAGCAGCATTTAGGTATATTTCTAATCCGTCTTATTAGCAGCAACTCAAGAATCTTTACAAATGTTTCAAGTTATGCTGTAACCCTGATTGACTCGTCTACAGGCTGGCAAGAAATTAGTCTTTGCAAACAACTTCCATCCACTAAGAATTATAAGATTGCATGAATTGGTCTTTATTCGGTTTAATTGATCCCTCTTTATGACTTGGTTGATGAAATATCAGATTACGACATCTTTGCGCTGCAACTCGTTTTCGGGAACAATTAGAAAACAACAAATACATAGAGCCCAAAAACATGAGATAGAAAATCAAATTGGAATTCTAAAGTATTATAAGAAACATATCTCTCAGCTACCGTATTATTTCTAGTCTTCCTCAACAATACAGGGTAAGCCCCCCTCACGAACCGCTGAACCCCTATTCCCACGTGCAGAACCCACCCCCACCGTTCCATCAATCAATAGTTTCCCTATTCGGTGACCGCCTTTAATTCTCCAACGAGTGTCCCCTCCACTTCCTCGCGTCTCGCAAAGCTCAACCACTTCCTGACACGAGCTTCTACTCTCTCCTCCCTGTAACTCCCACTCCGCAGTCAGTCGCATCGCAATCATGTCCCTCCACGTTCCTCTGGCCCATCGTCCCAAGGACCAGGGCGCCACAAAGGCCGTCATCCTGGTATAGCTTCACCGTCCCCCTCCCCTCTATAAACACACTGACAGACCACTAATTGCTTCACTTCCCAGGTTGGTGGTCCCTCTCGAGGAACTCGCTTCCGCCCCCTCTCCCTCGACGTGCCCAAGCCTCTATTCGAAGTCGCCGGTCACCCCATCATCTGGCACTGCCTCTCCTCCGTCGCCCGCGTCCCCAACAAGCAGATCCAGGAGGTCTACATCATCGGCTACTACGACGAGTCTGTCTTCCGCGACTTCATCAAGGACTCGGCCAAGGAGTTCCCCGCCATCACCATCAAGTACCTCCGCGAGTATGAGGCTCTTGGAACCGCTGGCGGTCTCTACCACTTCCGCGATGCTATCCTCAAGGGTCGCCCTGAGCGCCTCTTTGTCCTCAACGCCGACGTCTGCTGCTCTTTCCCCCTCGACGAGATGCTCAAGCTCTTCAACGATAAGGACGCCGAGGCCGTCATTCTCGGAACCCGCGTGAGCGATGAGGCTGCTACAAACTTTGGTTGCATCGTCTCCGACTCCCACACCCGCCGTGTTCTGCATTACGTCGAGAAGCCCGAGTCGCGCATCAGCAACCTCATCAACTGTGGTGTCTACCTCTTCTCCACAGAGGCCATCTTCCCCTCCATCCGCTCCGCCATTAAGCGCCGCCTCGATCGCCCCTCCCGTCTCGTCTCGTACCCCTCTTCCGACAACCTCGAGAACAGCTTCATCCTCCCCGACGACGATGACGATGATGAGGGGAAGAAGAGCGAAGTCATCCGCCTAGAGCAGGATATCCTTTCCGACATGGCCGACAACAAGCAGTTCTACGTTTACGAAACAAAGGACTTCTGGCGCCAGATCAAGACTGCTGGTTCTGCCGTCCCCGCCAACGCCCTCTACCTTCAGAAGGCCGCCCAGTCAGACCTTAGCAACGAGCTTGCTCCCCCCAGCGCAAACATCGTCCCCCCTGTCTTCATTCACCCAACCGCCCAAGTTCACCCCACCGCCAAGCTTGGCCCCAACGTGAGCATTGGTCCCCGCGTCCACGTTGGCGCTGGAGCTCGTGTCAAGGAGAGTGTCGTCCTTGAGGACTCCGAGATCAAGCACGACGCCTGCGTTCTCTACTCCATTATTGGCTGGGGTAGCCGCGTCGGCGCTTGGGCTCGTGTCGAGGGTACCCCTACCCCTGTCGGCAGCCACTCGACCAGCATCATCAAGAACGGCGTCAAGGTCCAGAGCATTACCATTCTGGGTAAGGACTGCAGTGTCGGTGATGAGGTTCGCGTACAGAACTGTGTCTGCTTGCCTTACAAGGAGTTGAAGAGAGTGAGCTTTCTCAACAAAAATTTCTGCAACGAGCGCCGTGCTAACAGAGTCATAGGATGTCGCTAACGAAGTCATCATGTAAACGGAGCTCGTTTCTACACATAAACAGAGTAGTGCAAAAAGTTTGCGTTTGTTCTCTTATGAAAGGAGGCGTCAAATATCATCTGAAAGACGAGGCAGCCAAAACGTAATGGAGGATGTATATAGGAGCGATATTCAGGGGATAAAGATGGTTACAGTTAGGTCACTCCAAGCACGACGACCATTGAGCACAACCAAGTAAACAACAAGAACCTTGGACTTGTATTTTTGCCCAAACCTTTTTGCCACATCCTTCAACTCGGAAGCTGTGATCCATGGAAAACACGTCCTCATCACTTCTAGTTTTCGTCTAATAACCAAGATTTCGCTATCCAGGGGTATTGTGTCATGCCGGACCTCCTCAAGAGCTGGTATCCTTTCTTTCTTTTCCTACCATCAGCCATACCTTAGCCGGACGATGGACAAATGACGTCCATTTCACACCGGCCGTGGAAGATATCTTTCTATCTAACAGGAAATGTGCCAATAAGATCCAGGCTAATATATAACGTTGCTGTACATATGCGTGTGATTCATGTCTTCATTTGACTTCATAAGAGTGAAATATCGAATACGACTGGTTTCGTACTCGAGCGTATGGGCGATATATACCGAAAGATTAATCGTCTCTCTTAAAGTTGGACCGGCTCGGTGTCCTGGGCAGTAGTGGTGTGTTCGGCCGACTTGTGGTCAAACCCATGGGAGCGTCCATAGGGTTTACACTCAGTCGGTTCACTGCCAGGTTACGTGGGGTCTGGGAAGGCTCAATAGCCGGTTTCTCAAAGCTATGGATCTGGATCGGTGGAGGACGACGGATAACACGGTCTGGTCCGTTGTATATCCAGGTGGAGAGAAGGACGAGGAATGTACCAATGACAAACTGCAAACTGTGTTAACATCTATTGTATCATGATTCACCGTGAGGAAACTTACTGTCGCAGACACCTCGAACTGGAACACCATAATGCTAATCAAGAAGCTGATGACGATGCTAATGCTTGTCGCAAAATTCTTAACAATGTTGTCGGTGTCGCGAATCACCACGCTCGCTAGCATGCCACCAACGGCTTGTAGGACAACGGCACTCCACACAACCCAGTTGTAGCCCTCGAAGAAGCCATGCTCACTGATGCCCTCACCATCCTGCCAAATCACGCCTCCTAGGCCTGCGGCAAAGATGGAGTAGAAACTCAACTGAACATTTCGAATCCAGACGCTGGCCTGGGTAGGGCTCTCCTTGAGAAGCTTCTCGAAGTAGACGCCGGTCAAGCCAGAAACTGTAGCAGCCACCAGTACTGAGACTAGACCAACCGAGTAGTTCATGAGAGGATCCACGGGCGGTAAATCATGGTCAATGCCTTGGTAGGTAGCAGAACGCTTGGCAAGTTGGCCAACATGGCTATTGTCGGTAGGCACATAGCCCAGTTCGTGGAGAGAACGCGGGAAGAAATGATCCGTCATGTGGCGGAGAGGAATGCTGGGTGAACTTGATGAGTAGCTGGCTTGAGGAAGAGAGACAACGCAAACGCCAAGAGTAAGAATGATGAGGGCAAGCCAGCGTTTGGGACCCAAATGTCGCCGCAGCAGAACGACACTGAAGAGAGCAGTGATTAGAATCTCCAAGTAAGTCAGTAAACACTCTTGAAAGACTGACTGTGCTGAGGCTCAGCGCCAATTCGCAGTGAGACCTACCTTGAGTTGGTACAGTACTTGGAAGTGTACTGCATCCAAGTTACCCACTGCCACATACTGCAGCATATTTTGAAGAGTATAAAAGGCAGCTGTCAAGGCGAGCTTCCACCCATCGCCAGCGAAGACAGAATTGTAGATTTGCTCGAACAGGACGGTTGCTGGTGTTGTAGGAGCTAGGGTCTTGGAGGTATCGTAGATGGCCAAGGAGAGGGAAACGGCAAGTTTGATAATCTCGTTAAGGAAGACAGCGGTCGAAGTAAAGTAACGGTGGTCACCGGTGGGGGGCATGACACGGGAGTAGTGCATGATCTAGAGCAAGTCATGTTAGTGTGGTCCTGCAGGTGAGGTTGTATTGCGACAGCAACTTACCAAGATGAGGGCAGAGTTTTGAAAGGTCAACTGGATCAGCACGCAGTATTAGTACTCTGAACAACAATGCCATCGTGAAGCCCAGCCAGCAACCAAACGCAAGAGTCGTACCGTTGTCAATGCCCATTGTTTCTTGTTAAGACCCAGAAAGGTACCCTGGCTAGCGGGCGACCCCTTGGGCAAAGTCTCTAGTATCGCCATTGCAGAGTTGAATAAGGGAGTTCAATTGGGCGATGTGAAGTATGGAAGGAGCGTATTCTTAAGAGAAATTGTTTGTTCGTAGTAAAGCAGTGCACCTTGAAACCGCGACGGATACTTTGTGACACTGGCCGGGATAACAATGCGACAACGGGCGAAATGTGAATTCTTTGCAATGGCTCGTGTGCCAACCAACCACGGTAAGAAGCTCAGGGAATGTCTCTCTCCTCGTATTTGTATTATGAAGGACTGATTGGTGTGTTGTCGAGTAATGGTGTCGTCTATTGACGTCGACTTTGCTATTGTTTCTCTGGTTCACAGTCTCGAAGGCTCCTCCGCGATCGCAAGCGCGTACTGCCAAGGCTCGGGAGCCAATGTCTTGGAGAATATCGTCCCTTGCCAATCGACGTCGCGTGTCCGTGCTCGCTACTCGTGTATCGAAATGCCAAGCTCCGCTTCGTAGATAATAGTAGGTAAGTCAAGGAGAAGCAATAGTATAGAGCGGAAAGGGAGAAGAGGCAAGCAAACGAAACAAAAAAGGGAATGTTGAAAAAGAGGCGGGGGGCACAACTTCAAAAAGGGAAGTCTCCGTCTGCACATGGATGTAATAGGATATAATAACCCCGGGGCAGTGGGAAGGAAGGAAGGAAAGAAGCAAGCACCAGCCAATCCGACAAAAGAACCGTGAGCCCCTTGCCTTTGCTTTGCTTTGCTTTTGTCATAAAAATAGGAGACGACATGATCCCCAGGACCCCAGAGCCTACCTAGGTAGGGAGTGCCCTGGCTGCCCAGGCTCAGCCAGGTAAGGCAGGAAGGCATGTGGCAGTGGCAGTGGTACCTCTGCTTCTCCACCTGGTAGCCAAGCTCTGTATGGTGCATAATGGCGGCGAGCGGGGGGGCTGACAGGGCAGACCAGGAGCTGGAAATCAGGGGCACGCACTACCACCGGACAAGTCCCTCCTTCCATGTTGTCACAAGTGTGTTCGTGTGTGTGTGTGTGTGTGTGTTCCATTCTTTCAGCAGGACAGGGCTCAGAAGCCGCATAAAACTTCATGCCGGAGAGTTGGGATTGGCTCGATTCTAGATGTGGTTTAGCTGATTGCAATCTAACTACAATTAACTCTTCTTGAATGATTCTTTCATTTCTTTTCACATCCATGAATTCACAAACGTCGTTTCATGAGGTACCAACACTACAACAACTGCTTAAACCGCCCCCCTGTCCAACTTGCCCCCGGCCCCTTAATATCCCTGTCCACTAGGATGCATCCCGTCCCTGTCCCTTTTCCTTTCTGCCAGGAACCAGGAAAAAAGTTTCGCAGTACGGATACCGGTAGATTAAGTGTAGATCCTCTTTTTCTTGGCTCTCTGAAACGTCGTACAAAGCGAGCTATCCGTTCAGACAAGCTATATTCTATCTAGATATCTCTAGGTCATCTGTGTTTCCGCATCAAATAGAGAGATGCTCATGCATGGAAATCGACAACCTTATTTGTAAGGCGGTGGATGAAACAAGGCTCATCCCTGCTTAGTAAATGGGCAGTCCAACATGAGAGAGGTGTCATCACGTTATGACACCTGAACCATCGGTGTGGAAAGGGAAAGGCTGAGTCTGCGATGTGCTTCTTGATCTTCTAACGCAACTTCTCAACTCATGTCGCTGATCAAATTTATTACCTTCTAAACACACACTAACCATTCACATCAGCATCTCATCTCCTCGGCCCAACTTCCGTCTCGGATCTCGAACTGGATTCGTCCTTCCCCTCCCCGGCTCCGATCCCACCGGCGCCGATCGTCACCCAAACCCCACAGCCCTCCACTTACAACAATTACAATGCTCGTTAAAACACATCATATCCAAGCACCAACTGACCCAACCTGCTGTGTTTTGTTTTGTTTCATACGTCATTCATGCACAGAGCATGGTCGAGGATTCACATCCTTTACTAACATGCTTGATTGCAACTCGTTCTTTATGTGTTTCGACGTCGACAACAAATACACGCATCCTCTCAGTCATCTAATGGCGTCATTAGTTTATTTAGATTTATGGATATACCGGTACTCTTGACCTACACCCGCTATCCTGTTCAACGCTTTCGTTCCATGTCTAATGACGCACAACGTGCATCTTCCGCATATCATATATGCAGCACCGCCAGCCACGTAGACGTCCATCCATGGGTTTTCACCTTGAACATGCGCCTCCGGTGCTGTACAACCAAACCCATGTGCAACATCTGCCGTTGCCCGACGCAGGCGCCTTTTTCTTGGGTCCAGCCAGAATATCTCAGCTTTGAACATGGGCGCACCCGTGATACATCCCTTCACTCACCGCTCTGCTCTCCCGCTCACGGACAATCCCTATTATATAGGTGAACATCAAAGATAGTATTCTGTTTGTGCTGCCTCGACCCGCGAAGCGGTGGACCCAACCGCCTGTACACATATCGCACCCTGATCTTTAGTTTTCCGTCTACTCATAATCCAAACAGCTGATATCTGGTTCTCCGCCCAAATTGCAATACTTCAGATCCCTTCATCCACCAGAAACAGATAAATGAATACCCCGTCAGTCCATCGCTGGCGTTACCCATCCACGTGTTACCTGAGATCAAGTGCGGATTTCCGCTCTGTTGGCCCACCTCCCGAGCCATCCAGCCCCAAGTTGCGAGAAGCGCCGTCTTCGCCTCATGGACCTCATCCTCGTGATTCACACTGCCGCTTGAGTTAGATTTATCACAGCCATTCATCCACTCATCATCATCTGAAATCGGCTCATCTTGGGTTGGTCCGCCGCTGTATCGTGCGTGAAGCTGCATGTTCTTGGTGCGAAAGTTCCAGACGCTCTCCCGCGGCAGAAACATACTGGCGCTCAAGCTGTGCACCGGGACATCGTCAACTCGGCGATACTGAAAGTCGCCTGCACTGTCAAGGTGATTAAAAAAAGCAACGTGGTTGGGGCTGCGAAAAAAAGCCAGAGATCCAATCTCAAATGTTGGGTAGAGGCTGTTTCCATAAATGTTACTTAGCCAAGACGCAAAGCACTCGTTGAGCCAAGATGCTCCCTCGTCTTCATCTTGAGCCTCATCTTCGCGAACCGCTTCGTCCTGCGACTGATTAGCCTCCGAGTAGCATCGATTGCTGGGACGGCTCTCCTAAACGACCCGCGACCTCAGCTCGTCACTGCCCTCGTCTACTAAATCCTCGAAACCGTCATCCAATGAGTTTGACTGCATGGTTAGGCCTGTGTCATTCTCAATGAGCCATGAGACACCGGCCTCTTTGTGCAGAAGCTCTGGGTGCTTGTCAACAAAAGACTTGACTCGAGGGGAAAGATGGCGTAGGTTGGCATGACCAAGGATAGCTCGGTTGAAACCGTAGGCGATGCCGTTGTCTCGCATGAAGCGAAAGACATCGAAAGGAATGTCCTGGCTTAGCTGAGCCTGCGTATTATCAGCCCCTGGCCTTCTTCCATGCCTTGTATGTCGCCGATTTGAGAATTCACTTACACCTGGTTCCACTCTCCAAAACCATTCATAGTTTCGGAGACGTCGCTCTTTGGCAAAAGGGGCCGAGCTCCATCGATTCATCTGGCGGATGTTGGCAATGGGCTTCAGGGTTTCGGAGTCGTAATCCGGGTTAGTTTCCTGAGAAACCGGAAGTTGAGGTTGATTGGTCCATCCGGGGATACTCCAGTTCTCCTTAGATATAACTTCATAGATACAAGTGGCATTGGTGGCGTTGGAAGTCAACTCTTTGAACTCGTTTGGAAGGTCATGGATGCTGAAGAAGACCCAGTCGTACAGGTATCGCTTGTTGAACTTATCCTCGATTTGTCCAATACTAAAGAGCGTTGCAGGGAGGTCATTTCCCTGGACAAATGTCACCAAGGCTGCTTTAAGGGGGGCATCAGCAGACGAGGACAAGGCCGAGCCACACATAAAGAGGGTGAAGTGTAAGAGGGCAACGGCCCCTGGCCACCAGGGAGGGTAGCAATGGGCTTTTGCCATGTTGAGAGGTAGTGATGTTAAGTGCTCGAGTAGTCTTGGTCAAGCATTGAATGTAGGAAGTTAAGGGCCAAGGGCTACAATGATGAACAGACCAAGACGTTGGTTGACCAGATCAACCGTGTGGTAAAAAGGAGGAAGATGTTATGAGAAGGAGTATAAAAGGAACGTAAAGGCACCCGAGGTACCGAGCAGAATTAACGTCTTAGACGTGCCAAGGGGTTGTGATTGTTGTCGATTAAAGGTTGAAGTAGACTAAAGAATCAAATTGTCAAGAATAAGAAGAACAAAGAAGAGAGTGGGAAGACAAAGGAGGGGCCGAGCACTAGTAGGCTCCCTTGGATATTGTATCCTCAGGCGAGAATAGGAGATGCAGCTTGGCAGGTGATTCAAGGTGGAGGTGGCAGCTGCGAGCAGTGCAGTACCGACTTATTGATCCACTTACTCGAGTTGAGCTTTGCATAGGTAGGCAAGGTAGGTAGGTAACGTATAGTAAGTAGTCTGAAGGCACCTAGGGCAAGTGCCTTGAGGTTATTGCTCCATCGTTCACTCAACACGAGGTGCCTAGAGATGTAACCGGAAGAAAGGATCCGGACCACCTCAACTCATCAACTTTGCTGTCGATGCACTTATTTGGCTGTTGACGATACCATCATGTTGCTCTTTTGCTATCGCGGCATGTGATCAATAATCTCGTAGAACCTTGACTGTTTGTGTTACCAGCAGCAAGAGCGAAAAACAATGAAAGAAATCACTTCACTCATGCAGCCTTGACATTTCGTCATGAACTTCACCAATCATCACGCTCGTCATAATGGCACTGCATCGTTGTGATCGCATGCCACCCATAAACCAGGCGTTCTTCGTATCAACGAGCACCAACAATATTCTATCGCTTGTATCCCAAGTTCGCACCGCTTAGCCATCTCCAATAGATAAGCCCTCAACGCCAGCTTTGCCTGTTAAACAAGAAAAAGAATCCCGCCTTCCCCGTCCCTTGTCATAGTACAGAAAGAGACGTAGCACTATAGATACAAATCTCAATAATCTTCTCATGTCTCCACATCCATCTGCTCGACGTCCACTGAGCCGTCCTCTAGGCTTATGTCGAGTACCCTCGCGTATTGAAGCGTCAGCCGCTGTAGTTCACGATATTTACCTGTTTGTCTTGTTAGTTCGCTCGATCTACACCACGAAATCGTCAAAAGAGTAACTTACCGAGAATCATGACCACACCTTTGAGCAGCTCCCTTCTGTCCCATCCGCATAAATCTCCCTCTTTGCTGAACCATCCATGACCGTCCTCTTCATCGTCCTCTTCATCGTCTTCAAGAATACCCCCAATGAGGCTGTTGAGGAGCTCCTCGACCTTCACCCTTGCTCCCTCAGCGCCCAACCGCTTGGCATACATGAACAGGTAAAGTCGGAACTCTTCTTGCGCTCCGAGTTGCAAGGCACCGGCAATTCTGTTTTCCAAGTGGGCGATGCTGACGCTGCTCTCCAGGTTCTCAGCTTCTTTACGCTGTACAACCATCTTGATAATGCGCTGCAAGCCATATGATCTGCCCTTAAGAAGAAACTCGTTGGTCGTATGTCGCTCGAGGAAAGGTATAACGCCTGACGACACAGTGGCCTTGGAAGGCTCCTTGTCTTTGCCCTCCCTTGAAGCTGGGCCAACAGCTGTAGATTGCAAGGCGGAAATGGACGAATCGTTCGAGTTCCAGTATTGCGAGCCTACAGCCCACCAAGCTTCGCTGAGACGTTGCCATGTGTGCATCTCCCGAGCGTAGTAGTAACCGTCTCCGTTAGTCAACGTAACGACAATGTGGCCAGTGGTGTTAAGATGAGCAGAAGTGACGCCTGGAGCAGGTGTCGCACTGTGCTGGCTCAATGATGTTGTGGCAATATCCAGGATGGGCCCCAACGACACTGGGGGGTTAGGGGAGGACTGAGTTTTCAAGTCCCAGACGTGAGCAAGGCCAACAGCGGTAATGCATAGCAGCCAGTGACCGCGGGCTTCTAGGATGACAGGTTGCGACTCTAAGATAATAGGGGTGAGAAGCCTTCTTCCAGCGGGAGTCCAGGTGTGAACAGATCCGTCTTCGCAAGCGACGGCCCAAAAGTGTTTTGTCGCTGCTACCAGAATGATAGCCCGAGGAAGCCACTCTTCCCAGATAAGAGCGCCCCTTTTGCTGACCAGAACATGTGAAGGATCTCTTGGATTGGGATCATTCTTGGCCTCTAGGATTATGTTCTCTGGAGTTTTGGATGCATCTTCCAAGGAGCTCTCTCCCCGAAGAATACCTCTGTCTAGTGGTCGAAGGACATGTGATCTTATCTTTGGTACAGCTAGCCTGACTTGAGCAAAGGCGATGGATGGATTCATGACCGCAGGCCGAAGGAACTCGGGGGTCGGAACGACGCCATTTTGAACAGGCACAAGTGCTGCAGGCTCAACACCATCGGGGCCATCAGTAACGATGGGAGTAGGCCCCGTTGCTGCGCGCTTAGCAGCATGTTCCTCCTCATCCTCAGCCTCACCCAGGTTTATGCGCCTCTTGTTGCCAAGTAGCATGGCGGCAATACCTCCTTTAGGCAGTCCGTCGAAAGGCTTGCTCATGTCAAGGATTGTTTGTGGTGTATCGTTTTGAGTTGTCTTATTGGTACTTGTTGTCCCGACCAGTTGAGTCTGAGGCAACGAAGATGTGCCCGTCCCTGATGAAGACACCAACAGAGGCGCCACTCGCTTTTTGCCGTCCTTGCCAACAGTGACTCGCGATTTTAACTCCTTGACGCGTTCAGCTGTCTTGTCAGCTGCCTCTTCTGCCTGCTTCTCCGGCTGTTTCTCTGCTTCCTTTTCTGGCTCGGCTTGGCCGTTTGTAGATGGCTTTGATGTGGATGCGGCAGGTTTAGTGCCATTCGTGACAGGTGTTGACTCCTTAGTAGATTCAGAAAAGTCACCCATGAGGGCACCCATCCTCGACTCAACAGCTCTCGACTCTCCTGCCTTGCTCTGGTTTTCCAGTATGAGACCGTCCACATCTTCCGCAATACCCATACCCTTTCTCGACACACCATATTTCTGCAGGGCCTTGATGTTTTCCTCGGGTTGCGCTACCCAACCTAGCTCGCCTTCAGAAAACTTGACAACTACAATGCTACCGTCCAAGCTGGAAGCAAACAGTGTCTGGCCATCTGGGGTCCACGCAAGGTCAGATACCGACTTGCCCGCCAAATCCTGAAGGATAACCACGGGTCTGGAGGTATTTGTATTCCATATACTGAGTGTCTTGTCCTGGCCAGCCGAAGCAATGACTGTTACGAGAGATCCCGCACTTCCGTTGGCGATCGCGCTTGCATCCGGCTCAACTGTATGGAAAAGCCGTGGGGAGAACATGCACACTTCTGTAGGGGCCTCATGGCCGATGAGGTTGATTTCGCTATCCCATCTCGTCCGCTCAATAATTGCGACAGAGCTGACGGGACCATTGACAGCATTGGCGGCAGCAATGTGATTTCCGTCGGGGGACCATGAACACCGTCGAAAGTAGGTTGTGAGGGGAGAGCTCTTGAATGGGGAGCTAATTGTAGTCTCGAGAACAAAATTGTTCACCATGTCGTGCTGTGTCGCATTGGGTGCAGGTGAGGTGAATCGAAAGATCTTTATCGTCCGGTCGTCGCTTGCGGTTGCAAAGAATTTGTTTGCTGGATCAAAGGTTATGCCTTTGACGTGACTCTGGTGCGCGGGCAGCGTCTTGAGTTTCTCAAAGGTATGGCCCGACCAAACAACGACCTTTGAGTCGAGACCAACCGAGACGAGTATCGACGAGTCGTAGGACCAAGCAAGATCCTGAACATCGTTGTCGTGACCAATTAAACGCTTGTATGTCTTCCAGTTCTCGACAGGCGGAGGCTCGTTGGCGCCAAACGTAGCAGCTGGGGGGCCTTTGTCAAGGTGGTATACGCAGATGATCTTATCGTCGGCTCCACTGGCAAGATAACGACCATTAGGCGAAAAGCGAACCGAGTGAATTGTGCCGAGGTGATGGCTCATATGGCAAAGCTGGCGCGGCTTGTTGTAGTCTGGCGAGTTGGCATTATAGACCGATTCGGTCGACCAAACTCGTACGTGTCCATCACCGCCAGCAGTCGCAAGTCGTTTGCCGTCTGGAGAAACATGACAGCTGTAAACCTCAAAATCCTTTTGCTCGCCGCTATGGCTCAGCCATGAAGGCTTGATGATGTGCATTATGCAAGGTCGAGCCGCATGCCCGAGAAGCAATCGCGTCTGAGTTGAGGGTGATACAAAGTAGATCGATGTTGGCGATGTCTGTCGTGTTATGCGCGATCAATTCGAATGCGATGCGATAGCTCCGGTCGGCGAACTTTTTGGGGAGTGTTGAAATAATTGAAGATGGTGATAAAGTTGGAGCTTGTCGATGAATTTCGAGGTAACGCGCTGTCGCGTTTTTCGAGCCTAGGTCTATCAATCAATCAAAAAAGGGCAGGGTCAGCTTCTTCGTCAGAGCACAGGCAAGCGCCTGAAAAGGCAAGGACCTAGAACTGCAGCGGACGGAATTAGGGGATTTCGTCACAGGGCAGTTTCTCCCCAGAGCTCCAGCCAGCCATGCAACTATATGATTGGTCAACTCGGAGTAACTTTGATGCGCCAATGCCTGCACTTCCTTCTCGTGTAAGTCAACTAACTCTCACCGAGTTCTCTTTGTTTAACACATTTCAATGGCACAAATGCTACGATAAGATCAATCAATCAATCATGTTTCTGACCCCAAATAGCCTGAAAGGTGGGTTACCAACATGCTAGAGCTCCCACCACAACCAAAATCACGAGACTGTTGGCTGCTTCTCCGCGACTCAGAGGCCGTTATCGTGTAGATCTCATCCAATCTTCACCCCTGGCAATATGTCAAAAGGTTGGATGCAAGGATCTCCCTACCACTCCCCTCAAATCACACGTTCTGGACCGGTCAGAGCACGTCTGAGAGACAAGTGTTACTCTTTCTTTTCTCACTCGAACCGACGAGGTTTCTGTATGGCCTGAATGGTTACCGTGGGAAGAAGATGCCATATAATTAGCACACGGCAGAGCCACGATCACCTCATACCCAATGCTTTGTAAGGGCATAACTGTGCCGGTCGAATTGCCGGCTACCTTTGACAGCAGTGTTCGTTTTGATAGCTTGTTCGGCACGAGGATATCCAGCAATGGACACATGCAAGTGACCGTCTTTTCACAGCCTCGAGCTGCCATTTCGCGGTGAACAAGTTTGGATAAGTTATCTGTGATCGCCGGTGTTGTTCTTACATGACCGACACGCCAGTATCTTCACGGTGACGATTCCTAAATCTTTGTTAAATGAAGATGAACAGCGTGAGTTGTTCTTTTTCCTCAACTCTTGCGATTGTGTTCCAAGATGGCATTATCAGCTATAAATCATGGCCCATTGCAGGCTCCAGCCTCATCGGCTTGCTCAACAGAAGCTCTCATCTTTTCCCTGAGAAACTATCGTCAGCTGCAGACCGATACAAAATTTCCCTACAGAGACAGACGTTCTGCGACTCCCGAAACAAGCATGGAAATGCCCGATTCTATCTGCGTTGGCATCGAGCTGGAGTTTGTGGTTGCACTGCAGATCCCAAACTCCGGCGTTGTGGCTGGCGAGACTCGATGGGCTTGTCCTTCATCGGCGGCAATCCACCAAGGCCTCGTGATGGGCGACTTCTCAGACATTGAACCGCCATGTATTCACAAGGTATGCGAATCGATCGCCAGCAACGGCATCCCCGTCTCGTGTAACCTCAACCCGCCTCAGTCATCCAGCCCTGCCCAGAGCCCTGGTACTTCAATTCTTCCGCTCACTGATAACAGCGGACACATTCGAGTATGGAACAAGGGGGCTATGACCGGACCAGTCTCCAAGACTGACTATTGGTTTGTAGTCCCAGAGCGCCACATCACCAAAGATTGCCTGAGTAAGTCCGGAAAGACACCTTCTGACAAGTACGACTGGTTCGGAACTGAACTCAACAGCCCTATCCTCACTCGTCCCGAAGAGTTCAGCCAAGGACTACCTACCCTCAGGAAGTGCCTTACGGCAGTGCAGGGCAACATGGTAGTTGGACTAAATTCTGGTTGCGGATTGCATCTTCACGTCAACGATGCTGGCAGCATGAAGCTGCAGACAGCACTGCGCCTTGCATCTTTGGTCTGGCTGCTGGAGGATGCTTTGCTGTATCCTCTATGTCATCCATTCCGCTCCACTTCTCCGTACTCGGCGCGCGTCAGTGTCGAGTCCAGGATTGCCAAGGAGAAGGGTGAACCGGCAGTGTATGGAGAAGGAGCAGCTCTTGTCCAGGCCCTCCAGGAGATCATGAAACAGCTCAAGGGGCGTAAGAAGGTCGACAAGGCTCTCCTCGGAGTCATGAAGCGCCTTTGGTCGGAACCCAGCCTGACCAGCCTCGGCATGGCGCTGCGCAAGTTCGATGAAGGCCCAGTACACACAACAACTCGTTGTGCGCTGGTGGTGTCAAAGTACGACACTGTCGAGTTTCGATACCCCGAGTCCATGTTTGACGTTGACTTCATCTCTGGCTGGGCTGACCTGGTGCGACACTTGTACGCGGTTGCGCTGAAGCCTCAGGCTGAGTTCCGTCAGATCCTCTGCCGCGTGTATGAGCTCGTGACCCGTGATCAGATGCCCGGATGGCCAGCGATGATGGGGGCGGTTGGTTTCCAGACGGATGCCAACCGCTGGCAGCGACGTCTGAACTTGTATCGTGGCAGTCTGAGCAACCTTGACAAGCAAGGTATTTCCCCCAAGCAGTACTGAACTGTAAATGTGGAGCTTCTTTTGGTTGCTTTTGGGAGAACATGGGCGATTACCTTTTTTATTTTTTTATTATTATTTTTTTTTT